>VDFB02182905.1:0-27011 GCA_007258455.2 Sequoia sempervirens | reverse complement strand
GTTCCTAAAAAATTAGTGACAAATAATGCAACTAATTTCTCATCCTTAGAGATCATTATTTTTTGTTACGAATATGGGATTTCTTTGTAACATTCATCTAACTATTATCTCCAAGGAAATGGCCAAGCTGAGTCTAGCAATAGGAACTTGGTGTCAATCATGAAGAATTTGGTGGATGAAAATCAAAATAATTGGCACAAAAAGTTGTATGAAGCTTTGTGGGAAAATCAAACTACTCCAAAGAGGGAAATTGGGATGTCTCCTTTTGAGTTGGTTTATGGACTTGGTTAAGCTCTACCCTTGCCACTGGAATTGGTTATTGTAAAGTTGTAGACCATCCTCAAGGATCAACAATTCCAAAGCTCCCTAGAAAATAATATTATGTATCTCAGTGAGTTAGAAGAGCAATAAGAATATATGGTAGATAGAATTACCCTACATCAAGCTATTTAAGTCAAGAAAATTTTTGATAGACGGGCTAGGCCTAGGAACTTCATGGAGGGTGATATAGTGTTGTTATGGGATAAGAGGCAAGAACCTAAAGGTGCTCACAGCAAGTTTGACTCTTTATGGAAGGGCCCTTTCCAAATCCATCAAGCATATGAAAATAATGCCTTCAAGCTAGGGTATCCAAATGGCACAGACTTTCCACTACCATACAATGGGAAAGACCTTAAGTTGTATTAGATGTAAAGTAGGTATCCCATGTTCATGTATATTAGTAGTCTAGGATTTTTTGGGTGTGTGTCTCATTTTTTATGTGTCTTGATCCTTTAGTTGGTGTCTTTGACTCATGTCTTGTGTTCCTATCACTTAATGAATTTTAGCCAGAGATTCTAGGTCCTTCAACATCCTTGCCAGTTTGTGTCCCCAATCAGAGCCATTTGTTGCTAGAATTCTAGTTTATCATGTTTCTCAAGGTTTAATTTTAGTTGCGAGATGAATCTGAGTATCATCCATTTCCAAAATTGTTCAATAATGGTCATACTTGCAAAGTCTTCATACTTAGTCAATTTGCTAAAAAGTAGCCTTTATATAACTTATGCTAGTTACCAATAAGGTTTTAACAATTTTTTTGGCCCCCAATAGGATTTTCACAACCTATCCTTTTTTCAAATTGGGTTCTTTTTTAAGTCATTTGGTCTCGAGTTGTCTCAAGTCAAATCTCAAAGAATTGACTTCTCCTAAAGTTGTTAGTCCCCTCTCAAAAACTGCAATAGTTTTCAAAACTTACCTTTTCTCTGAAGGGGTTCTTTTGAAAGCAAGAAGTGTTCAAGAAAAATTGAATCAAAATTTTTCCCCACTTTAAAAACTCTCATTGGGAGCCAATGCGGTTTTCATAACCAAGTCGGGCTCTGACGTAGTTCTATAAATACCATCAAAACCCGACTTCACAAAATAAAGATCATGTAAGAAGAAGAGGAAAGCACCTAAAGTGGAGATTGACTAAGGTTTTAAAACTTTGTTGGACTTTGAATTAGTTTTGAAATTATTTTAAAAACCTGACTCTATCTGATATAGTATGTAGCCCGAAATTGGCATCCAATGGCCTACTTTTCAATGATTTAATGCTATCAGAGTTGAGTTAGGAAAAATAAATACCTAATTGCATGAGGATTAAAGTACTTTGGGGCATAATTATTCTCACATTTGTGGAAAGGATTAAGGTTTATGAAGCATAAAGAAGTGGAGACAACCAAATTTGTAGAGAAAGAGAATTCGACTAAGATTGGTAGAAAATTTATTAGGTAAGTAACATTCTTTAACCTTCTCTCAATGGAAATTTTTTTCTCAAAGTAAGATATCTCTATAGGAAAGGGGGAAACACTGGTCAGTTTTCCTTAGGAATTGGAATTGGAGCTTGGGAAAAGATGAAATATAAATATCTTGGGTATGAGCATTTGTTTGGCTTGGAAATCTCATTACCAAAGATAGGTGACACTAGACTAGGTCACCTTAATTTAGGAGAATTTTGGGAGAGAATTAATAAACCAGATAAAGCTCCCATTACTCAGAGGTTGGAAGAAAGTGGTTTGTTGGAAGCGGTTTCCTTCCCAGTAGTTGTACAATGTATGGACCTAGTTCTAGAATGCATAAACCGCTACAATCCTAAAACTCAAGAGATTAGGACAAATGGTTTATTGATAAACCCTGATAGGGCCACCAGTGGCGATTATTTCAAGTTGCCTGAGAGGGAGGTTTTTGTAGAATTTAATTTCACTTTGTTATAATGCCAATTTTCTAGAAGGAAAAGGATATTTTAGGAATATTATTGCAAAAGAATGGTTTGCAACCCTGAAGAAAGGGAAGTCTCAAATTGCCCAATAAATTACATAGGGCACATTTTTGGGATGAAATTTTAGATATTATTGTCCTTCTACATAGAGTAAGAGGAAATGAGAACACTCAAGATTTCGAGGAGTGGATGAAATTCTTTGTCCAAATTAATTGCACTAGAAGGTAGTATCTAGATTGGGAAACTATAATTAGTGATTATTTGCATGATATGATACATAATTTTTCTAGTAATAGACATTTTTACATGTCCTCCTACCTCTTCTATAAATTGGCATGTACGAGACCTTGGATGGGATTAAATCACATGGAATACTATGATGAACAAATCCAAATTTATGATTATTATCTTGACTTGTAGCTTGAGAGAAGCTATAAAAAAATTGGAGAGTAAATGATGTATTTACTATGAGGTTGGTTAGGGAGCTACAAGGTGACCTAGGACATAGGGTTTCTCTGATAGAGGTATTCAGTTTTAGATATTTACATACTTAAGGGTTGGAGGATCTAATGGATTGCCCCACAAACTACCCAAATATGTAGAAGACAAATTCATTTTGATAGAGGTATACAAACAAAAAGTAGAATTCAATAAGAAGTGTGCAAAAAGAAAGAAGGTCAACATTCCTTTCCCCATTGGTCTAGGATTTTACCAATGTAAGTCTCAATCTAATGCCCTCAATATAAAGATAGATATTGTAAAATATAGGGTTTCTTCATATGAGAGGAGGTTTCCATTTGATAGTAAGAATTTTGTAAAGAATAACCTTCATCTCGGTCTAGGTTTTCCCCATGTGCCACACTTGGAAGATTATTGGGTTAATTGTATTGATGATTATGAGGTAAGAAACAGGAATTGGATGAGATGACCTTAAAGTAGATCATCACTTTTAGATTAGGATGGGATGTCAAAGGATTTGAGGATGATGAGTCTTACCTAATTGATCCCATCTACATTAGTAACATACAGATGCAGCCTATAGTGCCAATTGATTAGACTAGTAGAGAACCCAAAGATTTGGACACCAAGACTATAGTGGTTGTGAAAAGAACACAAGTATGGATTATCAAGAGAAAGGAAGAAGTTGCTAAGGCTCCAACTAAGGATAGATGAGGAACTAGAGGAAAAACCAAAACATGTCAAGTGGACACATCTTCTTCTGTAGTAGTGCCACCACCACCACAAAGCACATCATTACTGAGTAATGGTGGAGATGGGGAGGATCCTCATGAGAGGAATGAAGGCCTTAAAAGGACATGTGGTGAAGACCCTTTAGATGATATTGATACTGAAGATCAAGTAGAGAAGGAGAACAAAGAAGAAGGAGGAGAAGCAAATGAACAAGAACAAGAAATTGAGAGGGTGAGTGTTGATACCTTTGAAGAGCAACCAAGCCTATCTAGAGATACGGCTGAGAAAAGAGAACAAAAAGTTAAATCTTCAACCCCTTTCCCTTTTAATTTTCAAAGTGTAACAAGGACTCCCCCTCTAAAAAGATCCCTTTTGTTCTCTACACCCGAGGCTTCCCAAACTCTCGAAATTGCCACCCCTTCTCCTTCTAGGCTAGAAAATACTTTATCTAGAAAGAGGAAAATAGTGCCAGTAGATTTTCCAAATGATAGCTCAGAGCATTTGTGTATAGAGACTGTACACCCTTCTATGCAAAAAGACCCTAGTCAAGCTTCCATAGCTTACTTCAATATAACCAAAGTGGATTTGGGCCCTCCTAGCAAGGATGGAGATGTGCATAATTTTCAGATGACTACCACTAGATTGGTAGAAAGGACTAAAAAAGATAAACAAGATAAATATGAACTAAAGAGGACTATGTAACTTCTTTCCAATTACCTCGAGTCACTAATAGATCCATTTCCTCAGCCTCTCAATCAAGAAAGCACCTCCTTTGATCTTGATTTTGTAGCTAGAAAATCCATAATGACCAAAGTGCAAAAGGATAGTCACTTTAGGAGAATTGTTCAAGGATGGATGGTGGATGTTAAGGAGAAAGGTCCTTCCCTAATCGATAAATTGAAAGGGGTGTATGATGAATTTTTGTTAAGAAATTTTGTCAAAACAAAAGTAGAAAATTATAAGAAGAGTCTCTCTGGTCACAAGTCGATAAAGACTTTGCTAACATCTTGGAAATGGGTCTAAAAAAGGTTGCCGCAAAGAAAATTATCCCATCTAAGGATGATCCCAGGATTATAATGTGGAAAAAGAGTATCGAGTGGAAACTTAATTTCTTGAGTGTACAAACTTCCAAGAGTAGAAAACATTAATGAAAGAATGTACTCACCTCAACAATGACTTTACCAAGAATTTCTTTGACTTTGAATGTCAATTTTAATAAAAGATGACAATAGTGGTGCAACTACATTCGAAGAGCTAAAAGAAGGATTCTTGAAGGTGGTTGATACACTATCTTTGATAAAGTAGCTATGAAGAAGCTAGCTAGGATTGACTTTACGCTATCTTGGCACAAGAATTCTCCCACCATTATTTTTTACCAAAATGGACACCATCCGCAACAACAAAGCCTTGAAAAAGCTAAGAACAAAAAACGTCACCATTCCTCAACACATTGATATCCCTGCCATCACACAAACATTAAAGGATTAGAAAGCATGTGTGGCATCTACTCAGTAAATACCATCATTAGAGGATGCATCTCTAGAACTGTCCACTTAGCCGCCTCAACAATGAGTATCTTTTGTTGGAAAAACAAGGACTGACAACTGAGAGGGGGGGTGAATCAGTTGTCACAAAATAATAAGCTTTTCAAACTTTACTTAACTTAATCTCAGATCTGATGAATAATTAATTAACCATAAACAATTAACACATCAGAGAGACATAGAACACCAAAAAAAAATGTGGAAACCCTATAAGGGGAAAAACCACGGTGGATGTTAGTCCACAAGATTATGCCCTATTAAAAGTATAATGAAATCAATAAATGGGAATGCACATGCATTCAGGCACACTTCCTAGAGCTCACTGCTCAATTATAGAAGGGGCTCACTGCCCTACAATACATAATAGGATTAAAATCTGGGGGATATGAACTGAGAATATAGCTTCTGCACAAGCCTAATTACAGTTCCAATTAAGCACAAAAAAACCCTTCACAAACTACTTCACACTTCGCTCAATCTTCTTCACACTCTACTCTACAATTGAATGATATTCACTCATACACACATAGGATCACACCCAACACACAAAGCACACTTTGCATTGATGAAGCAATCGCTCTTATATATCCGCTACATGAGATTTCATCAACAACTTAGTAGACCAGGAAAATAAAACATATTTGCAATGTCGGCCCAAATTTACAAATAATTTTTTAATGTGAATCCACAAGGTTGGCCACAACATAGTGGAGACCCAAATTAATATCTCCAACACAAAAATACTTCAATTAATTTCACCTCGAAGATCCACAACACGCTACCATCATCATGTCGGCCAGGAACATGAAAAATCAAACATATAGAGAAAAATCTTTGACCACGAGCACATTGATTAATGTGGATGTACTACAAAGATAGAGCATGATCTAGAGACATCCAAAAACATCGGGAAACAACAAAGAAACATCTACAGCAACTGAGATTTCTAGAATCACACAAACTTCACTCAGGAACATTGATAGAGACCATAGAAACACTTTTAGACCACAACATGATCAAATCTATATGCAGACCTTTGAAACTTCTGGTAGATGATCTAGATACTCTAAAAAATAAACCCTTTATTCCATAGAAACTGAACTTCAATGTAAAGAACAAGAAACCTTCATGACCTGCACAGTTCCACTGAGAACCTGGAACACTTTCTTTTACAATTTTCTCAATATCCTCGACATATACAACCTCTAATACACCAAATGCTAATAGTTTTGACATTAATGACAATCACATATCAGCAACACATCCATAGCATCCAACAATATCCCCCTTTGGCATTGATGGCAACACATGATGTGAAAAATACCATCAACCCAGCATACTTGATTTCCCTTTGGTTCTGACTCTTCTCCTTAATTGCTCTTCGACCCTTAAAAGGATTTTTCACATTGCACTTCTCCATCTTTGACATCAATGGAAAAGGTAACCATGACCTTTCCATATACGCGCTCTAAACCACATATTTGTACATCTAACTACTCCTAAGTAGCAGCCACGAAAACATCAATCTAGATAATAATATAGCAATGTAGCTCACGGATTGATGCAAGTAAATGCATCTCTTAGTTCTTATCAGGAGGGGTAATTACTCCTAGCATTCCTCTAAGATACTCAAAATTATCCTTTAGTAATGGTTTAGTAAAGATGTATGCAATATGTTCTTTGGTAGGCACATACTCCAATCTAACTTCTTTCTCATTCACTTTCTCCCTCAAGAAGTGAAACTTGATTGATATATGTTTATTCTTAGAGTGCAACACCGAATTCTTTGAAATATTTATTGCACTTGAATTGTCACAGTATATGGCAATAGGCTCTTCATATAACACCCTGATATCTTTCAACATTTGTTCTATCCATATTATTTGAGTACAATTATTAGCAACAACAATGTAGTTTGCCTCTGTAGTAGATAAAGAAATTGAGTCTTTCTTTTTACTTAACTAGGATACCAACTTCTTCCCTAGGAAGAAAGCACCACCACTAGTAATTTTCTTGTCATCTACATCACCAGCCCAATTCACAGTAGTAAATTTAGATAAAGTGAGATCATCATCCTTTGGATACCAAAGTCCAAATTCAACTGTTCCTTTTAGATATCTAAAGATTCTTCTTGACAACAAATACATGTGATTCTTTTGGATCAAAAATCTAGCAAAACTACATACAACATTCATAATATCCGCCTAGTCTAGGCCAAATGTTGTAACCAACGAATGATTGACCTGTATCTAGTTTGATTCACCTTAGGAGAATCATCATTCTGTGTTAGCTTACATCTGGTCACCATGAGAGTACCAACAAGCTTTGATTCTTCCATCCCAAATTTCTTCAGTAGCTCTCTCACATATTTGGACTGAGATATGAAAATTCCCTTGTCTAACTGGGTCACTTGCAATCCTAGAAAGAACTTCAACTCTCCAATCATACTCATCTCAAATTCATCCTTCATCTCATCAGTAAACTTCATACATAGATTTTCATCTCCTCCAAAAATGATGTCATCAACAAAGACTTCTATAATTAACTCTTTTTATCACATGATCCAATTTGAAATATAAGTTGCTATCAACAATACCTTTAGTGAACCAAGCTTCAGTAAGTATTTGTCCAATCTAGCATACCAGGCTCTGGGGGCTTGCTTAAGTCCATATAGAGCTTTCTTCAGGTGGCAAACCATATCTTCCTTGTCAGTTAGCTGAAATCCATCTGGTTGTTCAATTTATACTTCTTCTAGTTCTCCATTCAGAAATGACAACTTCACATCCATCTAATAGACCTTGTAGTTCTTGTATGTAGCATAAGCAAGAAATAAATCTTACAGCTTCAATTATGGCGACAAGGGCAAAGGTTTCTTCAAAATCAATACCCTCCATTTGTGAATACCCTTTACATACCAGTCTTGCTTTATTCCTGACCACTTCACCTTGTTCATTCAGCTTGTTCCAAAACACCCATTTAGTACAAATCACATTTTTGTCTTTAGGTCTAGGAACCAATATCCACGTGTCATTCTTTTCAATTTGTACTAACTCTTCCTTCCTATATCTTCCATCCAAAGGTTCATTCTAAGCAGTTTCAAGTGGACATTTCCTTTTTAGGTTCAATCTTGGAAATCAAGCAAGCATTCCTTTCCTAATATTTCTTCTAGTTTACACACCTTTATTCTTATCTCCTATAATTTAACTTTCATAATGATTTAGCTTTACATACCTTGGAGTTTTGGGACTTTCACGAGCTTCTGGTTCTTCTGATCTTTCTTCTGAACTTGCACTTGTTTGTGCTTCCTAACTTACTTGATTTACCTAGAATCTAATTGAGGTTGCTTTATCAAACATATGGAATAATCAAGTAGATTTGGTGTCTAAATATTTTTCCCTTTGTTTGTATTATCTTCATCTGAATCATATCCACAATATCTAGATGATTTAGCAGAATCCTCATCAACTCTGACATTTTCACTCTCAACCATCTTTCTCAGTCTTCTATTATATCATCAGTAGGCCTTTCTTTTAGTAGAGTAACCTAAAAATATTCCTTCATCGATTCTTCCATCAAACTTGCCTATATGATCATCTCTCTTGATATAACATTTGCTTCCAAAGATCTTGAAATATTTAACAATAGGCTAGTAACCAAACCATAGCTCAAAAGGGGTCTTACCAAAATTACCATTAACATTTACCCAGTTTAAGCATACACAGCAGTGCTTATAGCTTCACTCCAATAGATCTGGGGCACATTTCCTTTTATCATCATTTTTCTAGCAGCATCAAAAATTGTTCTATTCTTTCTTTCTGCAACTTTGGATTCTGTTGAGGGGTTCGGGGAGCAGGTAATTGTCTTATGATTCCATGTTCTTCACAAAAAGAGTTGAACTCTCTGGAAGTGAACTCACCACCTCTGTCAAATCTCAAACACTTGATTTTTAGACCTTTCTCATTCTCTGCAATAGCCTTGAAACTCTTGAACTTTCCCAGTGCTTCACATTTTTCTCTTAGGAAGGAAACCCATATCATTCTAGAGTAATCATCAATAATCAACATAAAATACCTTTCTCCATGAATAATTATGACTCTAGAGGGACCACAGAGGTTAGTATGTAGCAGCTTCAGTAAATCATTTGAATTAAATTATTTTCTCTGGAAGGAGACTCTAGTTTGTTTACCCATTTGACACTCTTTACAAATTGTGTTAGCAGGCTTCACTAACTTAGGTAGATCTCTTACTACTTGAGTGGAACTTATCTTGACAATGTTGTCAAAATTTACATGACACAGCCTCCTATGCCACAACCAAATTTCATCTACTTGAGAAATTAAACAACTCCCACTAGCAGTATTCAGGTGAAAAATATTACCTTTTATCTTTCTACTAGTAGCAATCATATTGCTAGAACTTCCACGTATCTTGCATCTTCCATCTTTGAATTGTAGATCATAGCCTTTGTCCACCATCTATCCAACACTCAAAAGATTGTGCTTCAAGCCTTCAACATAAAGAACATCATTAGTGTTATCCTTACCACCAAGACAAATAGAACCTCTGCCATGAATCACACTAGCATTGTTGTCTCCAAATCTTACAACACCGCCATCATACTTCTCTAGACTTACAAATTTGTTTTTATCACCAGTCATATGATGTGAGCATCCACTGTCAATAACCCACTCATCCTTTTCTTCAACTTGGGCTGCAAGAGCTTTCTCATCTTTAGTAGATTCAGTAGCCACGGGACTATTTTCAATGGTAGCAATGAAAACCCATTCATCTTCATTTCCATTATCTTTATCAGACTCATCATCAGTCACTCCTTCTTCAGCAAAGTAACATTTCTTTTGGAATCTAGACTTATTAGGCTTAGATCTAGGAACTCTTCCAGGACATCTTGATGCAAAATGACCTATTTTACTACATGAAAAACATTTAATAGGTAACACTCCTTCATACTTACCTTTTCCTCTACCTTCTTTCTTTACAATTAGTGCTTCCAATTCTTCTACCTCTCTTTCTTTATCTTCAAGTTGTTCCAGTTCTTCATCATACTTGGATATCTTTATAGAGCATTCTCTCGGACCATATCTTTGCTTGTTACTTTTGGATATAGTAGCCTTGAATGCAAATTTATTTTTCGAAATAGATTCACCAAATTCACTTAATTCAAAAGTAGCAAGCTTACCAACCAACATGTCTCTTGACATCTTTATTACTAATCTGAGCTCTTCAATAGCGTGAACCTTCACTTTGTAGGAGGGAGGCAAGGATCTGAGTATCTTAGCCACAATTTCATCCTCATCTAGAGAACCACCGACACATGTAATACCCATCACTATCTCATTTACTCTTTTCATAAAAGAGGTGATATTTTCATCTTCACCCATCTTCAAATTCTCATACTTGCCTTTTAAACTCCATAGCTTAGCCATCTTCACCTGTGCATCTCCTTCATACAAATTTTCCAGCTTTGTCCAAATCTCATGAGCTATCTATAGTCCTACCACATTTGCTATCTCTGAATCTATCAGAGCACTCACCAAAGCTTCAATAGCCCTGATATTGTTTTCAGCATCTTTGATCTCATCAGCAGTGGAGGGACCATTCTGAGGAATAACATATGGATCTTTTGTAATCTTCCAGTTGGCTTCACCAATACACCTTAGGTGACATTGCATCCTGAATTTCCACAATGAGTAGTTAGTTCCATCAAATCTTGTACTATCCTTCTTGAATGTTGCCATCTCATATCACCTCAAGCTTTTAGACTTCTTTAGAGGTTGATACCAATTGTTGGAAAAACAAGGACAGATAACTGAGAGGGGGGTGAATCAGTTGTCACAAAAGAATAAGCTTTTCAAAATTTACTTAACTATATCTTAGATTTTATGAATAAGCAATTAACCATAAACAATTAACACATCAGAGAGACAGAGAGCACCAAGATTTTTGCATGGAAACCTCGATAGGGGAAAAACCATGATGGATGTTAGTCCACAAGATTATACCCTGTCAAAAGTATAATGAAATCAATAAATGGGAATGCACATGCATTCAAGCACACTTCCTAGAGCTCACTACTCAATTACAGAAGGGGCTCACTACCCTACAATACATAATAGGATTAAAATCTAGAGGGTATGAACTAAGAAAATAGCTTCTACACAATCTTGATTACAGTTCCAATTAAGCACAGAAAACTCCTTCACAAACTACTTCACACTTCGCTCGATCTTCTTCACACTCTGCTTTGTAATCGAATGATATTCACTCATACACACATAGGAGCACACCCAACACACAAATCACACTTTACACTGATGAAGCAATCGCTCTTATATATCAGCTACATGAGATTTCATCAACAACTTAGTCGGCCAGGAAAATAAAACATATTTGCAATGTCTGCCCAAATTTACAAATAAATTATTAATGTGAATCCACTAAGGTCAACCAAAACATAATGGAGACCCAAATTAATATATCCAACACAAAAATACTTCAATTAGTTTCACCTCAAAGATCCACAACATGCTACCATCGTCATGTCAGCCAGGAACATGAAAAACTGAACATATAGAGAAAAATATTTGACCACAAGCACACTGATTAATGTGGACATACTGCAAAGATAGAGCACGGTCTAGTGACATCCAAAAACATCAAGAAACAACAAAGAAACATCCGCAACAACTGATATTTCCATAATCCCACAAACTTCACTCAGAAACACTGACAGAGACCACAGAAACATTTTTAGACCACAACATGATCAAATCTATACGCGGACCTCTAAAACTTCTGGTAGATGATCTAGATACTCTCAAAGATAAACCCTTTAGTCCATAGCAGTTGAACTTCAACGTAAAGAACAAGATGCCTTCATGACCTGCACAGTTCCACTGAGAACCTGGAACACTCTCTTTTACAATTTTCTCAATATCCTCAACATATACAACCTCTAATACACCAAATGCTAATAGTTTTGACATCAATGACAACCACATATCAGCAACACATCCATAGCATCCAACATCTTTTACTTTTCTAGTTGTTACTAATTTTTTGTTTCTCATTTAAATTAGTGAATTTTTAATGGGAAATTATTTGGTGTGGTATAAAATTTTGATGCATAGACCATCCAATGAACATCTGCTTTCTGAATGAAGGGTTTTAAAGAATTGACTTATTAGAATTATGCAACAGTGTATGTTATTACTGTTTATCAGAAAAGAATTGTAGTTCTGGAACAAGGTATGTGAAAATTGTCATTCATCTTGATTACACAAAAGAACATATGCTTAAAATAGTTTTATTTAGTTATTCCATATCATGTAATTGAAACAAGTTCAGATGAAGAAATCAAGTCATTACATGATATGAAATAGTTGATTTATTAAAAGCAATGTTTCTATAATCCCACACAAGCCGTGGGAATGACTAGGTTGATTTAATTCAACAATGAATGTAAACCATACATCTGAAGATCAACTAAAGGAAAAAACACATAAGAGGAGGTCATGTTTGTCATTGCCTTAAGGGTTGATGTAGGGTTGATCCTTCAATCTTCAGCTTGATTTTTCGTATCTTTAGCTCCTCTTTTTCTGATTTCCAGATGCACCTACAGATGATTGAGAGATTTTGTTAGAGCTCAGGGCATGAAATCCAATTACATGTAATGTCCCCAATTTAACCTCCTACACCTCTACTTGGGTTTAGCCTCTATTTCCTCGAAGCTCAGAGGGCTACAGAAGCCTTAAATTAGGGTTTCCAAACTTCTATTGAGGATCGCTGTCTTTTGGCGAGCTTGCACTCTTGGAAATGTTGAACTTGGATTGCGATTCCTTCCTGGTTTTCCTCGAGAGCTTCGCTGGTGGTTTCTATTGGCATTCTCGAGACTTTCAAGAATTTACTATTTTAGTAAATTCTATTTCTGGCAGTGGCCCTGTTGACTTCGGCTTGGTTGGCTCTCATCTTCAGTATGTTCAATTGGTTTGATCAATCTTGACCTTGGGAAGCATTTTTGGTGAGATATCCAGTTGATTTTAAAATGTTATACTTTAATGTTATATTTTATTATTGAGACCCCTTGGCCTAGTGAAGCAACTTTAAGTTGTTCATAAAAGGGGGATTTTGAGGGGTGGCGCCTCATGGAGTTATTTTATTATATTCTAAAGTCCAAAAATCAATGTTTGAAAAGGGACGCCCATCTTGAGGAGAAGATTAATTCAAATTAAAAGTTAATTTGCCTTGAGAAAAGAGACGCCATCTTTGGAGGGAAAAGGAGTTACTTCAAATTTGAAAATTAGGGTTTCTAGAAGCTTCTGGAGAGTTTTCACAAAGTTATAAAAGGAGAGCTTGGGTCTTCATTTGGGCATCTGATATCTTGAGTATTGTTATGCTGCCGAAATGGTTGTTGGATTGCTTCGAGGAATGAATGCCTCCTAGCCTTGGCTCGACTTCGTGCTTGAGAGATAGCACCTAGTGGAGAGGTTTGCTTGTTTGAGTGACATTTTGTAGTGAGGTTTGCATTTGTAGTTTGGGTTTACTTGTGTAGTTCAGTTTATTGCATTTTATGTCATTTTCTGGAGTTGCTGATAACAGGGCTGAATCTATAGTTTCACTCATAAATCAAAAAATACAAAAAGAGTTGTTCTGGGTATTGTCTCATTGGTTTTCTTTGTTGGAAGAGATCCTTCATGAATATTTGCAGATTTTAATACGAAGTTTATGATTTTATAAAGCAAATTCGTCATTTCTTGAAAGCCCTACTTTTTGGAGTGCTTTGGGAACTGTGCCATTAATTAATAGCCACTTTTAGCTGCCCTTTTTCATTACTAAACTAGGCACCATCATTTTAAGAGTATTTTGCATCAGATTTGAAGACATTTGGGTCAGTTTTGAGTGAGTTGTGAGCATTTTAGTGGATTCTAGGGTTGCTGATTATGCATTTCAAGTTGCTGTTCTGTCATATCAGATTTTGGAAAGTGCATTTCTGGTGAAGGTTTGGTGTTAGGAAGTCTTACTAAGCTTGGTGGAGGTCACATTTACTATTGCAGCAATTGAAGAGCTTCTAATCCTTGTTCTTGCAGGCATTCTCTATATTATTGTAAGCTGAACAGTAGTACTGTCAGCATTTCTCCCAACCTTGCTTATCATGTTTGTAATTGCCCACTGAATAAGTGGAAGAGGCTGGCTTGCCGCCTATTTACTTTGATTTGCATTGTAATATTGTACATCTCCGCCCTATGGTAGCTCCATTCCCACTCCGGGTTTGAAAGCACATTCTGGGTGTTGAGTTTATTTGAAGTTGCATTTGTATTTCTTTCAATCTCCACCATATGGTCGCCTCATTCCATTCTGGTTTGGGTAGCACATACTTGGTGTTGGGTTACTTTCAGTTGCAGTTCTGATTTTTTGTACTGAGATCCTCTTGCCATATGACAGCCTCTCTCATGTTGAGATTGAGTGCGCATTCTTGGCAAAGAGTTATATTGTAACTGCTGGTTTGATTTATCTAACCCTAACGGGTGTGTTGCATTGCTGATTGTAATTCAAAAATCGAAAAAATTTGGTGCGGTTCATTACATTACATGTTTCATCAACAAACATATAATTTGTAGCCATTATTAGATTAAATCAATTCAGTCATTGTCAGAGATATAAATGCAAAAGTTCCAAATCAAATCATCAGAGAATCATCAAATTCACTATTTTTATCTAACTTGTTTGCTTCATGTGTCGATACAGGTCAAGCCTTGTTACTATTTCATCTGTTTACAACATGTGGGTTAAAATGTGGCTCCCACAAGGGTTGAGCCCAGCATGTTGAGTTTATCAAATAATGAGCTTATTTAAGAGGGAAATGCAATGTTAAGAGCCATCATATCAACATGGTCATGGAATGATAGTGAACAGGCATACATATTAAGTTCACAAAGTATTTCTTCGAGGAGCAGCTACAAAAGTAATGAAGTGCAACGATGATTCATTCATATAACATTTTCAAAATGCATTGTTCGCAAATACAAGCTGATACCATTATAAATTAATAAGAGACAACAATGTATCATTTGCAGTGCCTTTGTATCATGGAAAAAAATATATAGGGATTGAGAGCAGCCATATACAATATCTCTTATATACAGAAATTCAAAAGCTCGAAAGAAAATTCATGAATGGAAGTTTTCAACAATAATTTCAAGGAAATAATGAAATATTTTATGTTTTTAAAGCATGGAGAGTAATTCAGTAAATGGCACATTTCTTCATTTTCTTTCTATACTAGTAGTGGCTCAAGTAAGCGGCTTATAGATTTGAGTTAAACCCTAGAAGACAAAAGGAAAATACCCAAAAAATATCTTCATGGCAACTAAAAACAAACCAAATACCCAGATGAAGGGAAGAAAGTTGTGGCTATAAATCATTGAGAGCATATAAAAGTCAAGGGTTTCACTTATTATGAGTTCAAAACAAACCATCTTCTGTAGAGATAAAGAAAGAATAAGGTATGGTGGCTTGTATGAAGAAAAACACAGAGAATGTCACTCATTTTTCCTATAGACAGAACTCCATATTTTCTTGTTCAGAGAAGCTCAAATCGAGCTTATTTTTTAGTTATACACAAACTGAAAAGCAGAGAACTCACCTAAGTTTTTGTGAGGAGGGAAACTAATCAAAAGCCCGCATGGAAATGTCTTTCAAATGTTCAGGAGGGAGGCATCCATGGCGGTACTGAATACAAAGAAAGAGCAAGTAAAGGAGAATTCATCATAAGTTTACCATGCCACGGCCAAGAAAACTTCAAATGATTTTGAAAAATGGAGAACATTTTTCAAATTTGTATCAAGAAGCACTTACCACACATTTTTTGCAGAAGATCTTCAAAAAAACCATAAGCAACAAGGAAATATGCCATGAAATGCTTCCTACAGTGCTCCACAAACCCTCTGATGGCGACACATAGCTTCTCCCAAAAGTTTAGAAGGAAAATGAAATGTATTTTTCATTCCTTTGTCTCTTTTGCTTTAGGGTTTCTTACCCTAATTACTAGTTGACATATGCCTTAGTGGCATTTTTTACCATTGTTTTAAAAAATGAAATGAAACAATAAAACTCATGGGCTAGGACTTTTAGTATTATGCCTTGTGAACTTTAAGCTTTTCAAATAATCTCATAACTTGGTAAAAGACACCCTTGATCGAGCATGGTTTGAATTTTGCATTAATATTAAATGTAAAATTTTTAGCTAAGTGTTGTGTTTATAAAATGCTTAATCTAATTGTTATTTAAATGCAAATAAGGAGACCTTGTTTTCAAAAGATATAGTTAAAAGAGGGACATGTGTTGATAAGAGGTAGTCAAAAAGAGAGTTATTAAAAGTTTTAAAGCTTTTGCGTGTATCTAGAGTTGAGTTGGAAGAGATTGGCAAACATGTGGAGCAAAAATAGGAGTTTTGGTTAATTGATTGACAGTTCATCTTCAGTTAAGAGTCAAAATGGGTGGAGTATCAATCAAGGAGCATTTTGAGGCACTTAACTCATTGTTTCTTGCAGTTACAACCCTATTTTTGAGGGATTTTCAATTATGCACGACCCTTTGGGTTGTTTTCAAATTAAGAACTCCTTATGCATATTTTGAAGAGTTTCTTTAGTTAGATGCCTAATTTGAGGGAGAGGTTGGAGTTTTAAAACTTGTATGTCTTTTTCTCTTCTCATTCTTTCTTCAGTTCTTGCTATTTCATCTTATGCTACATGTAATTTTTAGAGTTTTGGAGTAGAGGTGAAAAGTTTGGAACTCATTTTCAATGATCAATACAACATTGCAACACCTTTTTTGAGAGTAATATGAAGCAATTTTCCTACTCATTTTTCTGGAATTGTGTACTCAATGATTGGTGCAATTTTATGTGATATCTTTTTCCTTATAATTGCATCTCATGGTAGTACCTTTATGTAGAGTTACACATACATTTGCAGGTAATAAGTTGTGTCAATAATATAATCAATCTTAAGTTGTGAGAAAACATCATTTCTCCTACTAGGATAGTGAGTATTTAGCCTTCTTATAAATTGTTAATGCAAAGTTTATGAGTTTTGAGTTGTGAAAAAAATAAGGTTTTTGTTACTAGTTTTTTGTGTGTTGCCATTTGAGTAGAGTTCATAGATTTATTTGGTGCATCACCTTTAGGATTAGATTTCATTTACATGTTTTTTCCTCCTTACTCTTTTCTCTACAAAGTCATTAGTAAGACCAATTTAGGTGATGTATCAAGGGATCCAACCCTTTCTTTGGAGGTCCATTCTCACTATAGGTTACCCACAGCCTGGGAATGTTCCCATGTGTCACAAACTTGTTGAGTTGATAGCTTAGCAAAGGGTGAAAGTTTTAGTGACAACACTAGCATTTGTCTTTATAAGTTTATATTGTAATGAACTCTATGGTTGCAGTTCTTTGAAAGAATCAATTTTTCTTTCAATATTTTGGTGGTAGCTATAATGTAGAGGACTATAAATATGTTATTCATAGAATTTTAAGGGTATAATTTTTTTATCCCCATTGCACTTTGATACAAGAGTGAGGATCATTTTTTGCAATTTTACTTGTTTTTTGAAGTTCTTTTTCTTTGAGCATATGAATTTAAATGCAATACTGAATATTTATGAATGAGTCTTTGAGCTCTGATAAGTGCTAGAATATTACTTCTCTTTATGGATGTTGTGTTCTTTGGTGTTACATTCATTGTTCTTCAATAAAAGGTGGAATTGTATTGTGTCAATTCAATTATTTATTACTGGTAATCCAATCTTTAAGTTGTGATATTGGTGACATATACATCTTTTAAGTTTTAGTTAATATTTTGGAAGTTGATTTGAAATTCATTTGCATCATGGCTATGAGCTAGTGTTAGTTTGTCTTTACTACTTTCTAGTCAAAAGTATACCCATTTTCTTTAAAATCCAAAAACTAAAATTATATCTTACAAATGAGCTATACCTCAATCAAAATTCAGAGAAAGATCACCAATGAAATGGTGATCTCTCCAATGTTGTTGTTGATTAGTATTTATTTTAGGCATTATAGAGTCAAATTAAATCAATCTTTAAAAAGACCAATCCGTCAACCAACATATACTCAAACCCTAATCAAGATATAATATAGGCAAAGAAAAATAAGGGTGGATTGAAATCCTCGGTAAATATTTTTCTTTGATAAAAGTAGAAAACTAGATCTAAAAAATCTAATTGAAGTTCCAACCTTAAGACAAAACCCTAGGTTGTGATGGAATATCGAGCTTGCTAATAAATATGTAAAGTAGGGGGATTCGCTACTCACGAGTTCTCTTCATTCAGAGAGCCTCATGGGGCAAACTGCCATAAAATACATCATGAATAGTGGCGAGAGTTTCAGAATCCGAAAGAGTGGGTCACAGAGATTTTTTGGACAGACTGATGAGCTCTCAGCCAAGGGACGACAACATAGAATATGAGCAGTAGCGGTCTTGGCTGGCGTCCCAGTGCTAGCTCTAAATGCAGTTTCAGAAGAATAGGAATGTCTCGAGCAACAAAATGACTACTACTCCAATTGTTGAGGAAACACATAATATGGGAAATAGCAGAGTGTGATAGAATAAAAATAAAGTGAAGTAGAAATGATAGAGATAAGGAGAAGAAAGGAAATACTTACAACCACGCAAGTGATGAAGCCTCCAGCACATGAATTTCCTCAAAACCTGTGTCTGTAAGATCTAAAGAAAGTGTTGGGGGTTGTATAGGGGTTTACCTCAGTCAAACCCCATTTTGGTGTTCCCACCTCCATGGATAGCCAGATAGAAAGAGAGAGAGAGAGAGAGATAGTAACCAAAATGGACAAAGCGTGTGGTGAAAGAAAAACCCGCTTTAGGATTAGAACCTGCACCACCAAGTATGAGTGATAAAAGCAAACCCTGCTCGAGGAGGAGAACTCGTATCACAAAAGAGGTGATAAAAGCAATCCCCACTCAAGGAGGAGAACCCATATCATGAAGTAAAAAGGTAATAGATAAGGGATGTGACAAATCCCAAGATGCTCAAAGGTGCAAAAAAAGCTTAGGAAGCCAAGGAGGGAAGCCAAGAGAGCTGCAAGAGCCAAGAGTGTTGCAAAGAGTGTTGCTGAAACAAGTTGTATGGAGTTGTGCAAGCAAAAGCGTAAAGAGGGAAAAGAGAAGATAAGATGATAGCGTGAAGCTAGAAGTTAGAGATTTGCAAATGAGGTGAAAGGACTACTTTTAAGGAAGGAAAAAAAGCTTCCCGAGTCGTTTCAGGGCATCTCGAGCCGTTACCACCGACCAAAGGAGGTGACAAGTGGAAAACATGCATGAAAATGGTCGTCTGAATGTTGAAACATTGCAAGATGCTAGCGTGGCGTGCAGACTTCTACGTGACGCGCTCGTGTCCAAACACGACATGCTACAAAATGATGCAAATGGGAAAGGCACAAAGTTTGATGCAAAGTTGGCATGCAAGGGTAGCTGTTGAAAAAGGGTATGGAGCATCCTGAGAAGGGAAAAGGATGATGCAGGGGCTAAAATGAGTCTACACAAGTTCTAGGGGAGTGGACACCAAAGTGGGTGCAAGAATGTATATGAAATTGCAAGGGGTGCAATTTTACGACTATACATTTTTCCCCCACTTTAGCAAGCATATGAATCTATGCTAATATGTACGCTAAAGGAAATATACTAAACATAAATAACATCATATGCTAAAAGGATATTGTAGAGGAAGAAAATAACTCTTCAAACCATGGAAGCATGCCCCCAGGCTGAAGAACTACAAAAAAAATGTGTTAGACAAGAAATACCTACACCAGATAGCAATGTTAGAACATGAAAGCTAAAGGATTTGAGTCAGCTAAGTAAAGAGACCTCGATGTAGAAGGTTGTCTCAATACTATGCATTGTCCCCAAATTAAGAAATAACACATAGAATAATTATAAAGCTAAGAGAGGAAGGGCATATACTCAGGATGAAGAAGATGCAAATCTTTGATCCGGTATATACAAGTTGAGAAGAAAGAGAATTTAAGAATCTAAGTGCCTCACAGGCCCGCAGACCTGCAAGGAAGGTGTCCTCCAAGATCTCGCACATGAAGGATACCCAAAAAGCACTTTACAAACCCACAAACCTAGAAGGAAGGGTCCCCCAAGATCTCTCACATGGAGGAAGCCGAGAAAGCACCCTACAAACCTGCAGAACTATAGGGAAGGTGTCCTTCAAGATCTCTCACATGAAGGAAACCCAGGAAAACACCCTACAAACTCGCAAACCTGTAGGGGAGCGACCTCCAAGTTCTCTCACATGGAGGAAGCTCAAAAGAAGTGCCCTATAGACCTGCAAACCTATAGGAAAGGTGTCCTTCAAGATCTCTCGCATGAAGGATACCCAGAAATGTACCCTACAGACCTGTAGGGAGGTATCCCCCAAGATCTCTCACATGGGGGAAACCCAAAGAAAGCACCCTATAGACCTACAAACCTATAGGGGAGCAACCCCCAAGATCTCTCACATGGAGGAAGCTCAAAGGAAGTGCCCTATAGGCTCACAGACCTACAAGGAGGTATCCCCCAAGATCTCTCACATGGAGGAAACCCAAGGAAGGTGGACTCTACAGAGTCAAAAAGTGGCTTCATAGGTGCACCTGCAATGTGAAAGCGGCCACAAAAGCAAGTGAACGATCACGTAGGCCATCAATAGATTAGAAATTTTTCAAAGGGATCCCTCGAGAACCCTTCAAAAGAAGAGGGGTCCACTCAAGGGATGCATTATTTGAAAAGTGAGGTCTAGTCAAGCTGCCCCCAAGCTAGACGTCAATGAATTCATTCGAGATAAAATATTTCAAAGGGGGTCCCTAGGGAACCCTTAAAGAGAAAAAGGGGTCCACTCAAGGGACACTTCATTTGAAAGACATAGCAAAGAGAGGGGTCCTTAAGAAAGACACACATCTTTGAAATGAGTTATCACTACCCCCCAACATATAGGGGAGGAGAACCATGTAGGATACTTAGAGCATGCATGATAGAGGTAAACCTTGACATCACTTGTCATGCAAATAAAAGGCAAGTGCATCAATCAAATGGGAGTTTGATGGCACCTCAATCAAGAAGTTGTATTTTATTCTTCAAGGCCTTACATTCACTAGTGGAATGACCAGGCACTTGATGGTATACACAGAAAGAATGCTTCGCTTTATCATGTTTATGGAATTTCTTAGATGTAGGAGAATGAAGAGTAATCAAGCAGGCTTTGAGAAGCCTCAACAAGATATGCTCTTGATCGGATAAATAATGAGGAGTAGGAAGCAAACCTTTCTCTTGTGGAGAAAATTTTGACTGCTCGCAAGAAGATACGAAGATGGAAGACAATGGAGGATCCTCATAGAGAGTATTATTCCAACTAGGGGGATCATACTCTTCTACGGGATCACCATCATCCTTCTTGATAGGACTACCAGCATTAACCTCTTTAATAGAAGTGTGATCATCTTCCTCAAAAGGAGGAGAATTGAAACTAAGAACATTACAATTATTGCTCACACTACTCTGCAATACAGGAGAATAACCATCTCTGATAGCAAGTGTGTATGATGTTATTGGAAGGCCTGAGTGGATCAAGTCAACTTTATATTCCCCAATGAAGGAGCCTGTAAAGTCTAAGGAAGCCCAATCATGACCAAGACATGCATTCTCTTGAGAAGTAGGAGGATTAGACTTAGGATTTCTTGCTTTAGAAGGATCTTCTTTAGGGACATTTATCTCAAGAGTATCCTTTGTAGTAGATATTGTTGGAGTAAACACCGACACATTGGAAGACACTAAAGGAATAAGAGTAGGCACAACCAAAACTTGACCACCAACTGCTATCTCACATAAGTGCAGAGCCTCAGGGTCAGCCTTAACTGTGACTACTTGATTATTACAAATGAACTTAATAGATTTATGCAAGGTAGACAGGACTGCACCCATAGCATGAATCCACGACCTACCTAGAAGAAGAGTATATGGTAATTTTTCTAACATAACATATACAAGGGTGGGTATGGTAATGGGTCCCAACCTCAAAGGCAAGACTATCGTTCCTAGGGCTTGTTGACCAACATTATCAAACCCATGAATGACAAAAGAAGAAGCATTAAGAGAAGATGAATCAATATTAATCTTAGGCAATAGATCAATTCTACATATGTTGAGCGTCGAACCAGCATCGAACCAGCGTCAATGAGAGTGCGTCTAATGCTAATATTATTAATATTAACTATAATCATTAGAGGATCCATTTGATTTTGTACTTTTGGAGATAGGAGCTCATGTGGATAGAATGTAATATTCAACGAATCTGCATGAATATATTCCATCAATGCATTAGCATATGTCAGCCAAGCGGAAGAATGCAAGAGGATCTTTTGCAAGGCTTCCTAAATCATACCTTGGTAAACCAGAACAAACTAAAGCAAGCCCCACAGTGAGATCTTAGTCGAGGTAACCTGAGGTTGCTCGACAAGATTGCTATCACCGGGTGCTTTAGTTATAGGTCTAAGTGTTGAAGGAAGACTTGATTGTTTATTCATATTATTCTCATAAGTATGGGCTACCGCTCTGTAAGAGGAAGCTTAGAAAGATCAGGAGGGTCACTATCAAATGGAACGCCATTAATAGAACAAACCTTTTTGGGAGGACTAGCTAGAGTCACGTAAATGACTGGTCTCTTAGGCCTTTGAGGGGCAGCAGAGACATAGTAACATTTACAGAATCATCACAACTAGTAGAATAATTATCCAAAGGAACATTCTCAACATCGATCCAGGGAGGATCAAATGTGGAAGGAGGCTCATCATTCGCTAATACAATATCTCTAGAATAGAGTTCATCAGAACAACTATGAGATTCATTATTCACCAATGCATCATCTCTAGAAGAGAGTGCATTGGAATAAAGATGAGACTCACCATTCACCAATGCATCATCTCTAGAAGAGAGTGCATTGGAATGGAGAGAAGGTAGAGTAACATTAAGAAAGGTATCAATGATTTTGTCTTCTTGCAACAAGATATCCTTTGAAGCAAGAGGAATTTTGTGAGAACGATCAAAGATACAATGTGACATGGGCAAAACCAAGTCACCATCACATGCATAAAATGGAATATCATTAACATTTTGAACAAAATTAGATATTGAACTAATAAAAGAAATTAAATTCATTATGATTTTTTTTGGCATTTTCTATGTTTTAGTAATTTGCATTTTCGGAGGTCTTCAAAGAGGAATTTGAGGTTAGAACTTGCATTGGTCCCTAAAATTCAACTATCTAAGACACTAGTATTTTAGGGATTGAACTAGTTCTCTAGGAGACCTTTCCAATGGTGTAAACTGTTCTAAATTCTGAGCACCGAGTCAAAAGTTATGACCCCGTCAAGTAGGGGTAAATAAATTCCTAGTTTTTTGAAAAAGTACCCTCTTCACATTGGGTTCACCAAAATGTAGAGAAGGGGGATTCACTACTCATGATTTCTCTTCATTTAGAGAGCCCAATGGGGTGAACTTCTCTAAACTACCTAAGGAACAATGGCAAGAGTTTTAGAATCCGAAAGAGGAGGTCACAGAGATTTATGGACAGAATGACAAGCTCTTGGCCAAGGGAAGACAACACAAAATATAGACGATAGCGCAGTGCGCTAGTGTCCTAGAGGTGCACTGGCATCTTGTACGAACCAGAGAATGAGAATGTCTCAGAAAACAGCAAAATGACTACTACTCCAACTGCTAAGAACTTATAGAATATAGGGAAATAATAGAGTGTGATAGAACTTAAATGAAGTGAAGTAGAAATGATAGAGATAAGGAGAAGAAAGGAAATACTTACAACCACGTAAGTGATGAAGCCTCTAGCACGTGAATGTCCTCAAAACCTACGTTTGTAAGATCTAGAGAAAGTGTTGGGGCTGTATAGGGGTTTGCCTTAGTCAAACCTCGTTTTGGTGTTCCCACCTCCATGGACAACCAGATAGAAAGAGAGAGAGAGAGTAACCAAAATGGACAAAGCGTGTGGTGAAAGCAAAACCCGCTTCAAGAGTAGAACCCGCACCACCAAGTATGAGTGATAAAAGCAAACCTTGCTCAAGAAGGAGAACCCATATCATAAAAGAGGTGATAAAAGCAATCCCCGCTCGAGGAGGATAACCCATATCACAAAGTAAAAATGTAATAGGTAAGGGATGTGACAAATCCCAAGATGCTCAAAGGTGCAAGAAAAGATTAGGAAGCCAAGAGAGCTGCAAGAGCCAAGAGTGTTGCAAAGAGTGTTGTGGAAGCTTGAGAGTGCTGCTGTAACAAGTTGTATGGAGCTATGAAAGCAAGAGGGTAAAGAGGGAAAAGAGAAGCTAAGATGATAGCGTGAAGCTAGAAGTTAGAGATTTGAAAATGAGGTGAAAGGATTGCTTTTAAGGAAAAGAAGCTTCCCAAGTCGTTTTAGGGCATCTCGAGTCATTACCATCGACAAAGGAGGTGACAAGTGGCAAACATGCATGAAAATGATCATTTGAATGTTGAAACATTGCAGGATGCTAGAATGGCATGCAGACGTCTGTGTGATGTGCTCATGTCCAGACACAACACACTATAAAATGACACAAACAGGAAAGGCACAAAGTTCAATGCAAAGTTGACACACGAGGGTAGTTGTTGAAAAAGGGTGCAGAGCATCCTGAGAAGGGAAAAGGCTGATGCAGGGGCTAAAATGAGTCTACAAAAGTTCTATGGGAGTGGACACCAAAGTGGGTGCAAGAATGTATGTGAAATTGCAAGGGGTGTAATTTTACGACTATACAAAATGTAAGAAAAAATCCCATTTACACAAATTTAGTGCATAGATAAATAAATGCAATTAGTTAGCACATAATAAACCTAGATATAAGAGTTGATATTGATAATTGAATTACAACAAATATAATAAATAAAAAAGAGGATAGTGTAGGAGTTGATAGTGATCACTAAGGAGCTGATAGTGGGCTCCCACAACCCAAGATCACATGTAAAACCAAAGATAGCCTTCCATAAGAGAGTAAACCAATATAATATATTTCTTGATATAGATAGAATAATGTACATTGATCAATAATGGATCAATGATAGTACATCCCCTACGATTACAAATATACAAAAGGCCTTGCTTATATAGCCAAGGTTAGAGATAGGATTAGACAAGATCATGAAAGTGTATTCATCCTATGACATGAGACAACCAATATTAAATGACCTAAGATACAATAAGTAAATGATGTAGGACAATATCTTATGATAACTAAGATTTCTAGAAAGATTCCTAGGACCTAAGTAAACTTGACATGTGAATAGGACCTACTAAGTGAACTAGTTAGGTAAATCACTTTATTCACTCCAACATATAGAAGGGCATAGTTGTAGGGTTGATGCTAGAAGAATGAAATTAATGCCATTTTGAATCAACTCGCTTTTATTAGAAATTATTTTCCTTTGTTTGATGATTGCCTTAGAGCCTAAAATTGTCACAAAAAATGATGCAAATCAATCTTAACCCCTAAAAGTTCAATCTCAACCCCATGAACTTGATATGACACATAATTATTTTTTCGTTGCAAATGAATGAATTGATAGAAAATGCACTTAAAAATATACTCACCTTCACCTTCTAGATGTTTGAATTTGTCGAGGTGTTGTCTAGAGACACAATTTAGAAGCTTGTAGACTTGAGTTTTCTTTAGTGGATTGAATCAATGACAGAGAAATATTGAATATGACATTCAAAAAAATGTAGGTGGCCTATGTGATGATAATATATATTGTATTCCTTTATTTCCCTTTAGAATTGAAGTATGCTCTAATTGTTCTTATCTTAGCATGTGATCTTTTTCTATACCAAATTAAGTGAACATTGAATGTCTTTAAATGCCATAACATAGAAACATACCACATGAAATGTGTGCTAGGTTCATAACAAATAATAAAAGAGGGAAAGAAAGTTGGCATTTGAATTTATAGTCTTGGGATTGAGGGATCATTCTCTTGATCCTCGAGATTGATAAGGATTAGTCCCTATAGACACTAAAAATTGTCCTAATTAAATAATCTTATTATTTAATTAGATTAACCTCTTTCCTCCAAGTTTATATTTCTTCTTATCCATATAATAAAAAAATAATAATTACTTAATTATTCTAACTTTTCTCTAAGGTTAATTAAACAATTTTAATTGTTTAGTTAGTTGACCACTTTTGATTAAATAATTATCTTTAATTATTTAATCTGTGATCTTGTTTATAATTAAATAAATATTGTTATCTAATTTCTAAATTCTTCTATAGTTAAATAAATAATGTTATTTATTTAATTATTCATGTGGGTGAAAACAAATAAATTTTATTTATTTTAATTCCACTTACCTTTCATCTTCCACTTTCCTCTCATCTTCCACTTTCTTCTCCACTTAACCCTGCATTTCCCTCACAAGTTAACTTTTCTTCATTTTCGAAACATCTAATCTTGTTTATAATTAAATAAATATTTTCATTTATTTAATTAACTAAATTCCTAAATTCTTCCATAATTAAATGAATATTTCTATTTATTTAATTAATCATGTGGGTGCAAATAAATAAATAAATTTTATTTATTTATTAAACTCACCTTCTTTTTTCAAATCTTTCTATCTTTTTCTCTACTTTCAACTTTCCTTCATTTTTAGAATCTAAATCTTTTCTAATTCTTCAACTTTCCTCCATCTTAGAAAAATCTTCAGTTAACAAAGCATGAAATTAAAAATTTTATGTGCACCATTATCTACCATTTTAATTAGATAATTCATTATTATCTCTTCTTCAATTAAAATTGTAACTTTCTCATTCTTTCTCATGATCTCATCCATTGATCTTTCCTTTCAATCCTAATCATCACTTTTCTATGAAATCCTCTATAAATACAACCCTTCATCACCATTTTTTAGGCTAACCACATTCTTTGA
>VDFB02182904.1:0-21342 GCA_007258455.2 Sequoia sempervirens | reverse complement strand
TATTCATTATTGTGTGATCATATTAAATAATAATATCTCATAATTTATAAAATAGATTTACCATTTAAAGTAGAATATTTGTCAATGTTCAATTATTATCATATTCAATATAAAAAATAATAAATGGAGTTAAAATGAGAAAAGCGCAAGTAATAAATTTAACGCCTTGATTGTTTAAAATAACATCATGAGACAAAGCTAATGTGAGTTTTTGGATTCAACTTTCATACTAAAATATAAAAAGAAAATAATAAAAAATAGCATTATTATATACTATTAAGGGCAACTTCTTATGTTACAATATAATAGTTTCTAATAGTTGATTCATCTATAATGAAGAAATCCTTACTCTTGAGGGTGTCTTCATGGCATAGTTGCATGATATTCACATGGTCTACAATTGCAAAATTTATAAGTCCCACACCCCAATGTTGTCCTCAATCATTGTCTTAGCTTGTTACAAAGCACCCATTTGAGAAATCATTAATGGGTTGAATTGATTAATGCATTCTAAAGTTGTGCCACTACTAAAACAACCCACTACTTACATACCTATTGTCTAAAATATTTAATTCATCATCATAATCAATGCCTTAATGGATATTTCTTTCCTATAATAGGCATAATCTAGGATAACAATTACAATCTCTTTGGAAAGAGATACGATGGTTGTGATATATTTTATCAATCAATCTTTTATTTTCTATTTATCATTTTATCTCCTTCCATTGCTTGTTTGAAGAAACCTCGATTTTGCAATATCTTTGTGTGTCGAGAGGAGCACAAAATAGAGCAAGGTCATTGCTTTTGTATGCTTCATTTGTTGGACATTCTTATAATATGACCATGGCGAATACTTGCCTTGTGTGTGTCAAGGTAGCTTCTTACATAAAAATGACCTTTACATATTAGGTTCTTCATACCTTTTGTGCATATGCTTATCATGCTCTAATTTTATTCTCTCACACATTCAAACAATTTTTTGTATGTCTAGTATGAATAAGGATAATCCTATTTGTTTGCAGAGTCAAATTCCATGCATCAGATATGACTCCACCCTAGTTCTTCATGCCTTGGCACATAGTGTCTACTTGCTATATCAAAATAAGGATTTCTCTCTACATTTTCTTTTAACATAACTAGAAGCAAAAGAAAAATCATTTTCCCTTCTTATTTTCAATAAAAATCCCAAATCATTCCAATCAGTATAGCATTCATTTGATATTTGATTGACATGATTCATCTATTCATCATCATCCTACACTTCTTTTATCCTACTCATCATACTAACCATTTTATCCATGTATCATGACACAAACAAAAATTCCATCTCATCTTTGCATACACAATCATTAGTATCATAATAACATCATAGATATCCTACATTCACAATCATAGCATCATTAGGATATATCATGATCATCAATCATAGCATCATGGTATAGCCATCATATTGGACATCATAGCATAATCAAGAAAATGAAAAAAATCATAGCATCACATCAAAGAATCATCATTATATGATGATGATGATGATCATCATCATCATACGTCACATCATATATCATAGCATCAAATAAAGATCATCATTGCATACATAAATCCATCACATAGCATAATCAAATAGGAATCATCATTAAATGCATACATCAAATCACATAGATATCTATCACATGCATACAAAAAAACATTACATCATGAACATCACATCTACACAACAAAATATGATCTCATATATATCAATAATCATGTCATGATACACCATAATATATGTAAATATTTGTACAAAGGACTACAAAGAGCACTATATATACATATATACATGAAACCATATGTATAATAAAAATTATGTGTCTACATCATATACATATATATATAAAATTATCCTCTATAGTGAGCTCCCAATCTTTCAATGTTCAAGTGAGGGTGGACAAGGAGGAAGACCTACCTCTAGCTATACAACATGTGTTGCTTTTTGAGCAACTATTTGTATCGTAGGAGTTTGTCTTGGCTATGGTGGTTTTTGTGGTGGTAGCCTTGTACATCCTCCCATCACCAATCTCTCGTCTAATCTATTCAATCGTGAGAACCCTAACCTACTCCTCAATGAGAAAATGAGATCCCTCTCATATGTCAGTACATCCCCTTCATAGAGGACCTTGTAATAAGTGGCCTCTTGTATATGCCTCCTCATCTCTCCCATAACATGCATCATAGTGAACCATAGATTTTAGGGGTGTGAAATGCTATGACTCTTTTGCTCAATTAGGGTCTTTCACCTAAAGGAAAGAGATAGATCCCACACCAAAATCTAGGTGGTTCACTCAAACTAATGCAAGTACAATGAAATTATGCCTAAATGCAATGATCTAGATGTAGCAAACTGATAAAATTGATTGATTATTTATGCAAAACCTAAGAAATATGAAGTGTTTGAAAAAATAGTGTTGTTTGCAAAAGACCTAAAAAGATGAATAAAAATGCAAATAGAACTAAATAGAAAGCTATAACATAGAATGTGTGCACCTGTAAGCCTGATGAAGACTGGAAAGTACTCTGAAAAATTGGAAATATTGACTTTTTGGCTAACAAGGATTCATTTGCCACCCTAGGCGAATCAGTCCTAGATCAGGGTTTCTGCCTAGAATCATGTTTCTGCCAAATGGGTACTGGAATATGCATTTAACTCTGGTAGGAACCTCCAGTGGGAATCATTCACCATCCATGATGAATTAGTCCTTTTCCTATTTTTTGCAAATTCAAGTCTCAGATCTACACTTTGTCACTTGCACAACACTTCTTGACAGAAACCCATATCTGAATCTCTGAAAAACACTTGCAAAATAGCTTAAAATTTGTTGTCTAATGGAGTTTTTCCTTGGTCAAACCCATAATTTGGTAATTAAACCTTGAATAGACAAAATATGCATGAAACCCTAGCCCTAAGTGTGTCTAAGACTAGGAAAATCTAAAGTAAAGTAAAACCCTATTCTAATGTGCTAGAATAAGATGAGTAAATGCCATTTGAATGATGCAAGACTTCAACCTAAGAAACCTTACAAAATTTTAAATGAATGTAAATGACATGCAAATGTTATGCAAACCTTAAATCTGAAGATAGAGAGAAAATGGAAGATGGAATCACTTTGAAAACAAGTCTTTAGGTATGATTTGATGGCTAGTTGCATCTCCTCAACCTAGATTTCTCCATGATTCTCCATAGGCATCCATGATCAACCGTTTTCAATGTTGGATCTTGAATGAGAAGTGAGCTTGAAGACTTGCAAAAACCCTAGTTTGTTGGGCCCTAAAGCTTCAACTTTGTTGTAGAAATGCTAATGAAACTTCTTGTGGAAGATTCTCAACACTTGACTTTTGAAATTTGATTTGTAAAAATGACTATGAGATGTGAAAAATGACCTAAAATGTGTATTTATAGGAATCAATACCTAATTTTCCCATTATTTAGACCTAAGAGGCCAACATCCGCTGAAAATTTGAATTAAGTCAGTGAAATTCCCACTCAAAATTGAATTTTTCCCCAAAAGGGACTCATTTTCCACCCTTAGCAAATGGGTTCCACCAGAGGGGACTCATTCTCCCGAGGTGGTGAATGGGTCCAACTTGTGGTTTTTGGAGGTGTGTTTTTGGGATATGAATGAATTAAGTGTTATTTGTCAGGATTTGTATGATTTTTAAGTGAAACAAGCCTCTAGATCAAAACTAATGGGTCTTAGGGGCCTATAAATGTTGTTTTGAAGAATGATTGATGCAAGGGTACTCATAAGTAGGTCCAAATTAAGCATGAAATTGTCTCTTTTTCCAATAGTGTCCAATTTTTTATGCCACATTTAGCCCCCACTTTAGCGCCCATATGACTCTACGTGCATATGTAAGCTAAATGACTCTAAATGGTACACTTTATTGCACAAAAGGATACTTGTTCAAAAGATGGGAGAATGAAGCCACCAATGTAGTTATGTATAAAACCACAACATTAGGAACCGTATCCTGCAACACAAATTTGTTAATTTTCCAAAAATCCTCTTATCTAACTTCTAGAAATCAAATTTGATGGTATATGTATGTCCCCCCTTGATTCTGCTTGCTTTATGGAGGTGCAATCAAGGTAGCAATCTAGCCACGTTGATGAGGGAACAATCATATCTTAGGGAATTTCCAAGTACCATGCCATGTAACAATAAACAATTGATGATGTCAGGTGCGAAATCATGATTCCAATGCATCAAACAACATCAAAAACAAAGTTCCCTAGGTCCCATTATGTTGTTTTGAAGAAAAAGTACTTTATTAACTCTTAAGAAAAAATAACCCTATTTTAATGCATAAGAGTAAAAGGGATGAAATATAGGTTACAAGAGGTAGAGGAGAGTAATTTGTCACTTACTATTTCATTTTACCTTCTTGTAGCTTGAGAGTGATGAGTGAGATGAGAAGATGCTGAGTAGACAGGGTTACACGCCTTCACTACTGGATGAGCTTTGAGAGCAGGTGGCATGCGGTGAGTTGTATCACAAGGTGAGTCGATTCTACAACTTTCGCTTAGTGATTTTGCAATGATTTAATGATTTTTAATACATTTATAGCTTAATTTAGGATCTTGGAAAAAAAGTTCGCAAAGTGTCCCCTTTTTTCACAAAGTGTCCCATTTTTTCGCAAAGTGTCCCATTTTTTCGTAAAGTGTCCCTTTTATTTGCAAAGTGTCCCTTTTATTCACAAAGTGTCCAGTTTCTTTGCAAAGTGTCCCAAAAGGGTTCTAAAGTGTTTAGGGATTTTAGGAAAGCACACTAGATGGACTTTAGCACACTTGCATGATGAAAAATGTAGAAATTAAAGATATTAGATAAATTTTTTATAGCATATTGTTGTGATTTTGATAGGTACCCACCTAGCCACGACAGCAACTAGAGGGAGATAGATAAGTTTTCTTAGAGACCTAGCTCTAGCATTGTTAGTAGAGGAGACAAAGCATCTTCAGGCAATAGGAATCTATTGGGCATACCTGATGCCACCTATGAGATACCATGATGCCATGTTGATGGCCCTATGTGAGCATTGGAATTTTGATACATGTACATTTCACCTCTCGACCAGAGAGATGACCATTACCCTAGAGGATGTACACCAGATTCTCTGACTTCCTATTCAGGGAGAAGAGGTATACTTCCAAGGCGATTAGTCATTTCACAAGAAGATGGAGTAGTACCTTGATGGACCTATTCATGATGAGCGTGTGAGAGCACGAATTGAGCTACTGATGCTACTATATTCGTGAGCCCCAATAGTGAGACGGATTATGATGCACATGGTGGCTCTGGTACTCAATCTAGATGGACAAGTGACACACCTTGATGGAGGATTGGTTCACCTGATTCGCAGGATGACACAGCACAAGATGGTCTACACTTGGGGATGATGTATCCTAGCGCATCTTTATTATGATCTAGGTTGATTTATTTTTTGGGAGATAGACAGTATGGTGCATTGCATGCTTCTATAGGTGTGGTGCCTTGAGCATATTATATGCACCAGGCTTGTCGGTTTCCCATATGCTACAACCATAGGATATCCACGAGTCTTTGTCTATCCTCTATGATGCTTATGGCAGTACAAAGAATTTCATTTTTGGAGGGTGATATTTGATCAGTTGAAGGAGGATGAGATCCTTTCGAGACCTTATCTACTTACACTAAAGTGGCCAGATCCCACAAGGAAGTTGAGGAGGATGCAAGTGGACAAATTTTTGGCTGGTTGACATGAATATGTAGTACAGTTTGGGCAGGTGCAGACACCATTGAGGGTCTACCCCTTCATCAGGAGATTAGTGTGGAGTGCTCAGAGGCCAGGTGATACTGTATGGCTCACTATAGACCATGTTTTCCAAAGTGACTATGATGATTCAGATCACGATCAACCACCAGTATTTGATGCTGATGATTTCGGTAGAATAGATGAGCATGAGGAGTGGTGGTCAGCAACATGACTAGCTCCTATATTTCTAATGGATGTCCCTATAGGTGATGTAGTACCAATACCAGATGAGGGAGATGAGGTAGAGGATAGAGCCGAGGATGTACGATATAGGGCTGCATATATATTTACTGATGTTATAGATGATGAGTATGATTTAGATGCCAATCCTAACTATGAGGACTAGGATGGAGGAGAGGAGGATGAGGATGAGGAGTAGGATAAGGAGGTGGATGAGGAGGAGGAGCCACCCCTTAGTGAGGGTGATGAGGTAGCAACAGAGGATCGACATGAGTGGGGAGAGTCCTCACATATTCGTGTGACTAGATCACGTGCAATAGCCACAACAGACATCAATACCCATGGTAACAGAGAGGCTATCACATCTTTCATTCCACCTAGAGAGGATGAGGTTAATATCCCTCAGCCTGCTAGGGATATTGGTGATGATATTTGATTTTATGCATGTACTTTAGTGTTTATGCTTTATATATATATATGTATCATGATGATGTTTACTGATTGTGTATTGTTTCTATCTTGCAAGGAGTGGTGAGAGACTGGTGAGATTTCTATCATTAGGTTGTTACAAAGATAGTTCCTGCATCCATTGACGAGGAGGAGATGGACCCTGATTACGTGCCCCCACTAATAGTGGAAGAGGAGCCAGAGTCACTTAGACATTTTGTGAGGCTACATGCAACATATGAGAGTGCGAGGAGACAACTCCATTGAGCCAAGACCATAGGATAGTCATCCCAGACTCCAATAGAGATGGAGAGACTGCATGTAGAGATATCACGGCTATGGGCGGAGAGGGATCAGATAGCAGAGGAGTGTCATGTAGCTCTTGGGTGAGTACTAAGGTTTGGAGTTTGCACTCAGAATTAGAAAATTGTGATCATGATCACACATGACCATCTCACAATGTCCAGGTACTGGATCACGAGCGCTAGAGCCCAAAGGGTCTAGTTCTCATAGACCTTGGTGATTTTGTATATTGTGATGAGATGTACATTAAACTTTGGATATATATATGTGTGTGTGTGTGAATTTGATGTTTTTCAATATGTCTTAATGTGTTTGAATGTTAAATGACAATGTGATTAATTAAATAACGTGCTGTAAAATTATTTAATTAATGTCTGCTTGATTTAACATGATTGATGTGATCTAATGTAAAACATATTTCAGTTTCACTTTAGATACAACATTGGTGCAGGATGTGGAGTAGGATCTAAGGATTCCCAGGCAGAATTGGCACAATTTCTGAGCGAGAAGAAAGGTAAGGATGATTCAGATGAGAAGGATGCTAAAAAAAAATTCTGGTGGACCCGAGGGGGAAGGTTGTCCAACCTGCTAACCTAGTGGGATCTATTGAAGGATAGAAGGGTGATAAAACTATTGATGTGGTGGGGGTTTCTAGAGGGGAAGGAGCTAAATGCAAACCATGGTCTTCTCTGTTTGGAGTCAAGCCTAATGGTAAATTGGTTTTCCCTCTATTGTGCAATATATCTAACCCGGTGAAAGGTAAGTTTTCCATCTCTGTGCCTGATCCGATTATTGATCATAATATTGTCTTAATGGACAAAGCACTGGTTAGAAATTTTATGGGCCCTAGACAAAATATTGAAGTGGTTAGGGAGTTTGTCAAAAACAAGTGGAGAACCAATGGAAAAGTTATTATTGCAGTGCTTCCCAAAGGATACTTTTCTTTTGAGTTTACCTGCAAGGAGGATATGGTGGGTGTCAGGAGCGGAGGTCCTTGGGTTATAGGGAAATCCTCCCTGGCCCTTAAGAAATACGTCTAATCTGGACCTCTTTGACTCCATTTTTTGGAATGTCCTAGTTTGGGCTAAACTTCCAGGTCTTCCTTTGGAATACTGGAACGAGGATGTCTTCAATGGAATTGCTAACTCTTTTGGGGAGCTTTTGTCAATAGATCCCATGATAGTGGCTAGAAAAAGGCTTGTGTTTGTTAGAATCTATGTGGGAGTGTCCCAAAATGCTGACCTCCCTTCTTCTATTGATATCCAATCGAAGTTGGGGACTTGGACGGAAGCTATAGAGTTTGAATCGATCCCTTTTTTCTTGCTTTAAGTGCAGAAAAATAGGGCCATTGGGCTAAGAAATGCCCACTCAATGCCATCAAGGAGAAAGAGAAACCTCAGCCTATTCTGAAGCCTGTCTAGAGAAAGAAGCCTAAGGGGGAGGGTATAGAGAGCAAAGGAAACTCCCGTATCGACGAGTCAGGGTGTATGAAGCCTAAAGCTCGGGGGAATGCCCCTAAGTTCAATGATGTGGTGGGTTTCAAGGAAGATTTGGGTTTTCAAGAGCCTCAACGAAATGAGACAGAGAACTTATTTGGAATGAAGGAGGATGGAGAGTGTGAACTAGAAGGCATTGGAAATGGACTACTGAATTTGGATTCCTCTATCAACAACCTTGATATGGAATCAAAAGGTAAGGAGGATGGGGGACCAGGTTTGGATGATATTCCTATCTAGGGATTGATGCTGGATATTGGTTTTTCTCTTCCTCCTTCTACTTCTGGAGGAGGCCTCCCCTCTAGCATGGACTCTTTTTAGATTCCAAGAAATGCTATCTCTCCAAATTATGTCAAGGATACCTTTGAGAACATGAGTCTAACTCAAGAGTTCTCAAGTGAAAATTTGACCCAGTGTAATAACAGACTGATGGACACCCTTCCCTTGGAGCAAAGGAGGATGTATGATAAGGACTAGGAATCAAGGAGAGAGTTGGAAAGCAAAGAAGATACAGATAGAGATGACACCAACTCTTTTTCCAAGAAAAAGAAGAAGAAAAACAAACAACATAATACCTCGAGTGGAGTCTCTACTAGAACTAGAGCTAAGGAAGATTGTGGAGCTACTAAGAGCAACCAAGGAAGAAAATATGTAAAGTGGTTGAGGGAGGATGGTAGTTTTTAGGATATTACTAATGGTGTTCAAAAGATCATCCCGAAGATTCTCCAATCCCCTGGTAAGACAGGAAGATCATGTCATGGAATATTAGGGGGTTGAATAGCCTCCATAAGCAAGATGTGCTGCATAATTTTGTTAGGGACCATAGACCCGATATATTACTTGTCTAAGAATCCAAAATTCCTAAGGAGAAGGTGGAAAAGATTAAGATGTTTGAATTTTGTGGTGTCCATGGAACAACTCAGAAGCTGCCTTAGGAGGAATTGTCATATTCTAGAACCAGAATCTCATTAAAGGGGAACCATTGGTGGAGAGCACTAATCATGTGGCAACTAGATTTACCCATATCAGAGACATTTTTTTTTGGATTCAGTTTAACATCTATGCCCCTAATGGGAAAGGAGCAAGATAGTTGTTTTGGAAGGAGCTTACTGCCTTTCACAAGATTTTTAATAATGATTCATGGGTTATTATGAGAGACTATAATACCCCTCTTCAGGATGATGAAAAGTTCGAAGGTTCCTAGGTTAATATGGAAAGCAGAATGGACCTTTTGGACTTCATGAATAACTAGGCACTGATTGATTTGGATTTGTAGGGAGCTGCCTATACTTGGTCGAATCAAAGAACTGGTAAGGACTTGATCCAAGTAAGGTTAGATAGAACTTTAATTTCAAGTCAATGGTTTTTAAACTATTACTGTTCTTTAAAAGCTCTTTCTAGGGTGGGCTCTAACCAATTTACTATAAGTTTTGTGGTGGATCCTTTAAAGGGGAAGAGGAACTTTCCTTTCAAATTCAAAAGAATGTGGCTTCCCCATCCTCAAATTTTTGAGGAAATAAAGAAATGGTGGATTATTGTTGTCCCTAGGACCACCATGTTTAGGGTGGCTAAGAAATTGAGGGAAGTTAAATGTAAAATAAGATCTAGAAAAAAGACACCTTTGGTAAAATTTTTGGAATAAAATCTGAGCTTCAAATGGAGTTGGCGGAGATTCAGGATAAAATCCAGAGGGAAGGATATATTGATGATAATAGGGAAAAATAAAATGAGCTGCTTGTGAAAATACATGAAATTATAGCTAGAGAGGAGGACTTTTGGAGACATGGATCTAGAGCTTTGTGGCTTTCTGCTGGAGATAGAAACACTAGATATTTCCATTTTTTTGTGTCAAAACACAGGGCTACCAACATAATCTCACATTGAAAGTAATGGAAATCGGTTTGAGGAGGAGGATGACATTAGAAGACAAGCGGTCCTTTTCTTTAGTAATCTCCTCTCGGCGAGCGAAGGAATCAACCATGAAGAGAAAGATTACCTTTTAGAGGCCATCCCTAATTTAGTTGAGGAGGAAGATAATACCAAGCTTGCTGCTATTCCATTTAGGGAAGAAATTAAAAAAGCTATTTTTTCCTTTGAAGGGAACAAGGCCCCTGGCCCCGATGGGTTTCCCATGTTCTTCTTTCAATGGTTCTAGGAGATTTTAGAAGAGGGTGTTGTGAATGTAGTCAAAGAGTTCTTTGGATCAAGAAATCTCCTAAAGAAACTAAATGCTACATTTTTGGTCCTTATTCCCAAGAAACCTAGAGTAGCGGAGTTTGAAGCCTTCAGGCCTATAAACCTTTGTAATTCTTTCTACAAAATTATTTCTAAGGTTTTGACATCTAGGCTTCTCATAATTCTTCCTTCATTGATCTCTCCCCAGAAAAATGGCTTTGTTCCTGGTAGGAAGATCCTCGATTCTATTATCATTTTCCATGATAATATGCATTCCCTCGTGGAATCCAAAACTGAAGGTTTTCTCCTTAAGTTGAATATTTCGAAAGCCCATGACCGTGCGGATTGGAAATTATTATTCAAAATCATGAGGGCGTTTGTATTCAATAATATAGTCCTTCAGATGGTGGATCAACTTGTTTCAATAGTTTCTATTTCTATAATGGTGAATGGATCCCCTTCGCATTTTTTCATAGTTCGAGAGGTTTAAGACAGGGAGATCCAATCTCCCCCATCTTGTTGACTATTATGCCTGAATGTCTTGGGTGAAACCTGAAAAGACTGATAGATTAGGGGTCTTTGGTGGGACTAAGATCCTTTTCTAGTAATTTGGTTTTCTCACGTCAACAGTTTGTTGATGATACCATGTTGATGGAGAGATCTACGTTGACTGAAGCTAAGAATCTATAAAGAATTTTGGATGAGTATGAGAGGGCTTCTGGTCAATTGGTCAATAGACAAAAAAAATCTCTTTTCGTTTTTAACACCCTTGATCACAGACAGGTCAAGATAGCTAGAATCCTTGGATGTAGGGTGGATTCCTTACCTTCTATTTATCTTAGCTTGCCTTTAGGTTCAAGAAAAATCTTGCTTGATGGAAAGGAGCTCTTCTTAGTCAAGCAGGAAAAATCTAGCTCCTCAAAGCTTCTCTTTAGAACCTTTTGATTTACGCCTTAAGTCTTTTCAAAATACCTACTAAATTTGTGGATGCTATTGAAAAAATTCAAAAAAGATTTCGTTGGTCAAGGGTTGAAGAAAGAAAGTGAATGCATCTTATTGGATGTGATCTTGTCTATAGGCCAAAAAAGATGGGAGTATTCGGTCTAAGAAAGATCAGAATGATGAATAAGATGCTTCTTGCTAAGCAAATTTGGAGGTCTTTTTCATCTTATGGGGAATGGAAAGACATTTTAAAGAGTAAATATATGGCTAATTGTGGATCCCTTAAGGCTCTATTGGATTCTCCTTCACTGCCCCATGGATCAGCTTGCTAGAATGATATGATTACTGGGAGAAAGATTGTTGACTTAGGTGTTGGGTGGAATATAAGAAATGGAAATCAAGCCAGGTTTTGGGAGGATAGATGGTTACTAAAGGAGCCCCTAATTTACAATGAAAGGTTTAACAAGTGGGCTGAAATTTGCAAAATGACTTTTGGTACTCAAGTTAAGGACTATTGGCGTGATGGGGGTTGGGTGGACTTGTGCCAGCTTAGCCCAGAGCTTGCCTCGATTCACTCATCACTGATGGTTGTTAGGATGGGTTCGAATCAACAAGATGACCTTTTAGTCTAGATAGATAACCCTTCGGGAAACTACTCTATTTCATCACCTGTCTCTTTGCTGTCCCTCTCTCAAGCCCCCTCTCCTTTCTGGACTAGAGCATGGATAAAACATTTGACCCCTAAAGTCAATATTTTTTTCTAGATCCTTCTTCAAAATAAAGTGCTTACGGTTGATAATCTTTGCAAGCGTGGTTTTCAGATACCTAATAGATGTGATCTTTGCAAGAATGAGGCAGAGTCTGCAAATCACATGTTTCTCCATTGTTCGTTTGATGCTACTATATGGGGTAAGTTTCTGGATCTCTGGAACATTTCATGGGTGTTTCCTTATTCTATTAAAGACTTTTTCTCTCAATGGAAAGCTCCTTCTATGAATCCTTTTATTCAAATATTATGGGCTTTCACTTTCCCCAATTTAGCCTGGGGTGTGTGGAAGGAACAAAATAACAGACTCTTTAGGGACAAGGAAACTTTGGAGAACAATGTGTTTGAAAAAATCTTCAGGCTAATTGTGGAAAAATTTAATATCATTCCTCAACAAGAGAATAAACTAGAGGCTATGGTGTGCTCTCCATACGACTTAAAGATAGCTAAGGAGTGGAAGATTAAAAATGACGTGTTAAGGGCTTCTAAACCAACTAAATGGAGGTGTGATTAGGGACTCCAATGGTAATTTTTTAGCGGTGGTGGAAATCTCCCTCAGATTTCAAACTAACCATGTGGCTAAAACTATTGGAGCCTTTCAAGTGATTAACTTAGCGCTTAGTCTATATTTTAAAAATTTATGGCTTGAAGGATACTCAAAAAACATTATTGATTGCCTCCTAGGAAAGCCACCTCCCTCATGGACTATCAAGAGCTGGATCGAAGATGCTAAATCACTTTTAGAAAAAATTGATAAAGTAAATATATCTCATGCTTTTAGGGAAGCCAACAACATGGCCAATTTTTTTGCTAATAAGGGGGTTAAACAAAAGGGGTTGGTCATGAGGTAGAACCTCAGGGGTCTAGGTGCTGACACAAGGGCCTTAATTGAATATGATATCACACATGGGAAAGCAACAAATTTTTTTGATGATGAAGGAGAGTAGGGTCAAGTACATCAACATCATTAGATTTGATGGGGCTGCATTTATTATCTTAACTGGTGTTGGTGCTGGTTGGTGTTGCCCCAATAATGGGTTACACTTTTTGGGACATCCTGATTTTTGCCTGAAATCACATATTTTTAGAAAATACAATGATTTAATACTTTAAAGGTTCCATTTAAATAATTTTAATTAAAGAGGGATTGATCAAACCCCCTTAGATCAAACCCCCTTGGATAGAACCTTGTTAGATTTAAACCATACCTATAATCGAGTCTCCTCTATCCTATCAAAATGCTGATAAAAAACCACTTTTGATTTACCTTTTGGGTGATCAAATGAATTCATTTAAAATTTATGTTTTATAAGCATGTAGCCCTTATTATAAGCTTCCCAAAAAGTATAATTTTAAATATGTTTAATTTGATTATTATATTTATTTATTTTTTCCTTGTGAATGTAGGATTTTCAATGAACATCAAGTTCTTTGTTTCATACATACGAAAAAACAAAAAAATAGAGAAAAAAAATTCTAAAAAATACATGTGCACTAGGTATTGATGTCCTTATTCCAACAAAAAAAAAATAATAATTTAATTCAAATGAATAATAAAATGCGGTGTCAAAGCACACTTTTTCCAAATTATAATTACCTCGACTCTTAAAATTAATAAAAAAAATAATTATGTAATAAAAATACTATGAAAAAAAATATCCATGCACTAGATACGGTGTGAATTTTTTACTTTAAAAAATTGTGGAATATCCTCATCTATAAAGTATTATTCTGGCCTTAAGTAAACATCACTTTTAAAAATGTTGATTAGTAGAAAACAACTTATTAAAATGCATACAAACATTCATTAATTCTATTTTTATTTTTTAAAAAAATATATAATTAGAATCTAAACAAAAGATCCAACAAATAACTAGTTTGATTCATCTTCAAATTCTTAATGGTTTAGCTACTATAAGTGTAAGAAAGTGAATATTTGGTGAAAATCCCCGATTTTAATGTTGCTTAATAAAACTGTGAACTCCATTGTGGGATAACAGCTCTTGTGGCACGTTTTGTGGGCTCTTTGGTTCGAATGCAACATTTTATTTCAGGACTCTTGCATTGGTAGAGATTTCAACGAGGTGCTTGTGACAATGGGAGGAGACAGGAAAAGGGTGGAGTCAAAGAGCTATGAAATACATAAGAGGAACCTGAAGGTCTGGAGACAAGTTGAACATGGTGGGTTGCTCCCTTTCATTGAAAAGATTCATGGGCCTAATCTGAGGGCCATTGAATACTTTGAGAAAAAATAGAAGAATGGAGAAATAATTACTTTTGGGAGGAAGGTTAAGGTGGACGAGAACCTCATAGGGGAGGTCACTGGCATGTCAATAAAGGGAATGAAATTCTTTCATGATAGAAAGTTCTCTGATGAGGCAATTATTAGATTCCCTAGGAAAGATAAGGAGAAGACTAAGCTGATAAAAGTCTCCAACAACTACTTTGAAGCTGATTCGATTAAGTCGTTATGGAGAAAAGTGCTCAAAATCATCATGGAATACATTTCCCTGGACGATAGATTCACCAGGGTCTACAACTACCACTTCACCCTTCTCAACCACTTCCGTCACAAGGTAAGGGTATGATTTCCTTACTATCTATATTATTCCATGAGTAATAGCCTGGAAGATCATAAGAAGAATCCTAAGAAGTACCCAATTTTGCATACTGGCCTTATTAGGCTTATTTATGAACATTTTCAAAATATGTCGGCCTTATCCAACCTTGTCTCAGCTTCGTCCTCTGAAGATGATGACACAAAAAATAGTGTGTTGGAGGATAAAAATAAGCCTGACACTGAGTGGATTGAAGAATATCCTCCTTCCCCTAATAATTATGGTAAGAAAACCCAACAGTGTAAACCCCTACTTAAGAAAACAAGCACTATCAAAAACCCCAGTAGCTCTATTCTGAAAGAGAAGTCCATTCAAAAGGGTTCCCCTGCTAATAAATTGGTCTCTTACTCTAAGGATACCCTGGAGGATAATTCTGAGGTCTCTAATTCTAGGAAGGATTCTTTATTGTCCTATCCTGCCACAGACAAAGAAAACAAACCTAGATTCCCTAGTGGCCTTAACCCTGAAGATCATTATTTTAAGTAGGACCGTGAGTTTCCTGGGGATATCCTGGCCATCGCTAGAAATGGAATCGTTGATTATTTTAGAATTATGAAGTGGGCCTTCCACGAAATTAAGGGCCTTAACCTCAAAAATAGGGCCCTCAACAACAAGCTGGAGGATTTGGAAGTTAAAGTTAGCTCCCTTAATATTGCGGAGGTTGGGAGGAATGAGGATAAAATGAGGATGGAGGCTGAGGATAATGAAGGTAAGGTTAAATTCCTGGAAGCATAAATTGGTAAAATAAAATACACCATAAAAACTATTATGGAGCACAACCACAAAATGGTGAAACATAATGCCATTATCATCAATACTATGACTGAGAAATTGAAAAACACACAACAGGGATCTCTAATTGTGCATTTGGAAGCTGAAAAGGACAAAAGCAGGACTGAGGACTTTAGACTTTTGAAGAGGATGAGAGCTAATCTGAAGAGGAAGGCACCTCCTACACCCCAGATGGTTCAAGCCTTGAAAAAGTGTACCTAGGACATGTGCATTCTCGAAGCTTAGGATGATGATGCTCTAAACTCCTTAGGATAGCTGAGGGTTGTTTTTGTTGCTATTTTTTGGTTGAGCTTTTTTGATGGCCCTTGCTGGCCTTGGGTTGGGGGCTACTATACTTTCTTAGCTCTTTTCCTTTTGTAGCCTTTTTGTTTTGGATTCATTAATGCTTAATCTTTTTATTTTCTATATACTTTGTGGTTTTAGGTCCCTGTAAAACCCATCTTTTCCTTTATCAAAAACATTGTTATTTTAAAGAGGGTATATTAAATTAGATACACCTATAATTCATTTAAGGATCGAACTTAAAGTAACACAAGGGTGAATAGTATGAAACCTAAAGTAATTATAAAAATAACTTAAATAATTACCCTAGTGTCCAAGAAAAACACATGATCGGTTTTCAAGAATGAAGCAATGTGAAATTATTTAGAATGTAGCCAAATAACTGTAGACAACACTACTTTATCATTTATACTATTCAAAGAGACTAGAGAGAATATCGACGCAAATGCACAAAATTAATAGGTTCCTTAAGGGGTGTTCCATCGAGCTCTATTAATACATAAGCACTAGAGCCATAACTGGTATCGATTATGTAAGGTCCCAACCAATTCAGACTAAATTTATCCTTGTCTTCATGGTTAGCATGAGTATTGCGTTGATTCTCATAGAGAATGAAATCACCCTTACTAAATGTTCGAGGAATGACTTGAGTGTTATTTTTTTGTTGTAATTGCTTAATGTAAGCCTGGAGATGCTCAAGAGCATTGATACGCTTTTCATCGAGCATCTCAAGCTAGTGCAATCTTTGGTCTTTATAAGTGGTATCATCAATAAGGTCTTGAAGAGCAATTCACAGCGTAGGGATTTTTAATTCCAAGGGCATGATTGTGTTGGTACCATTAACAAGGTTAAAGGGTGTAGTTCTTGTGGATAATCTAACACTCATTTGATAAGCCCATAGCACATAATGTAACTATGTATGCCAATCCTTATGATTTTTGCTAATGGTTTTCTTTAGGATTTGTTCGAGAATCTTATTAGTGCTTTTAGCTTGTCCATTGGATTGTGGATAGTATGGTGTGGAAAATCAATGTTGAATGTTAAATGTTTCAAAAAATTTCTTTACGTCATTATTCTTAAATGGGGTTCCATTTTCTGAAACTATTGCATATGGAAGTCCAAAGTGAGCAATTATGTGTTCCAGTATGAAACGGAAAATTACTTCAGTATTTGTAGATTGAAGAGGAATAGCTTCCATCCATTTTGTGAAGTAGTCTATTGTTGTAATGATAAATGTATCTCTAGAAGAGGAGGGTGGTGAAAATTTTCCAATGAGATCTAATCCCCATACTGAAAAATGGCCAAATGGCAATTTGGGCACGAAGCTTAGAAGCAGGGGCATGAATTAGAGTGCTATGTTCTTGACATTTATGACATCGTTTAACATAAGCAAAACAGTCTTTTTCCATATGTCTCCAATAATATCCCATACAGATGAGTTTTTGCACTAATGATCATCCTCCAAAATGACCCCCATAGGAACCAGCATGAGCCTAATCAAGGGCTATAGGAATTTTAGAGTCCCTAAGACACCTCAGTAAGAGACCATTGAAGGATCTTCTATACAACACATTGGCTAGGTTTAAGTACTTGGCTTCTAGTTTACGTAAATGATTTTGAGTATTTTTCATTGTGGGTTCAAGAATGGTACCATATTTTAAATAATTATATATTGTACCATACCATGCTCGTGAGTTTTCTTGAGTTGTTGTTAAAACGTCTTCTAATCGGATATCAATCGAAGGTTTCATGATTGGATGAATAACAAAGGTGAAGTATGTTGAAGGATTGTGTGGGGATATAAGAGAGGTTGCACTCGCCATTGCATCTACATGTCAATTGTCTTTGTGTGGGATGTTATTAATGGTGAATGATTCAAACTTCTTTAATAGCTTGATTGTAAGATCCTCGTATTTTGATAATTTTTCATGTTTAGTTTGATATGTCCCATTGATTTGTTTAATCACTAATTGTGAATCACCAAAGATCTTGAGATCTTTAGCACCCATGGTTAAAGCAGCTCACAATCCAGTATTTAATGCCTCATACTCAGCTATGTTATTTGTACATAGGAAGTTAAATTGATACGACAGGAGAATAGGCTTTCCTTTGGGCATAATTAATACCACTCCAACACCGAAACATGTTCTACACTTAGATCCATCAAAATACAATTCCCATGCTTTAACATCTATGGCTAAGACACTATCATCAAGAAAAGAGTCATGATTAGGATTAAAGTGAGAGGAGAAGTGGCATCAGCTAAGTGATCAGTTAAGGCTTGTCCTTTGATTGCTTTTTGTGAAACAAACTTAAGGTAAAACTCAGTTAACAACATCACCTACTTAGCTAAGTGTCCGAAAAGATCTGTTTTATTAAAAAGATGCTTAATGGGGATCAAATTTTGTTATGACTTGTATTTCAACATTTAATAAATAATGTCACAACTTACTAGTAGCGAATACAAGAGCTAAACATTTTTTTTCAATTGGTTAGTATCATGTTTCATAATCAATTAAAGTTCAACTGATGTAATAAATAGGATTTTCTTTTCCATTATCATCTTGTTGAGCCAACAATGTTGCAAGAGCATGGGCTGATGCGACTATGTAAAGGATAAATGGTTTGTTTGGCACAACAGGTGGAGTTGCAAGGTATCTCTTTAAACTCTCAAAATAATTTTTACAATCCTCATTCGAATCAAAATGTACATCCTTTTTTAGAAGATGTGTGAAGGGTAATGTGCGATCAGCTAATGAGGTGAAAAAACAACGAATAGCTTGAATTCAGCCTTGTAATGTGCATAATTGAGAAATGTTTCGAGAAGGTGGAAAGTTGATTATAGCATAAATTTTATTTGTTTCCACCTCAATGCCTCTATGAGACATGACAAACCACAAAATTTTCCCACTATCTACGTCAAAGACACATATTTTTGGATTTAATCACACATTATATTTACATATTTGTTCAAATATTTTTCGAAGGACATTTACATTGTCTTGTCTTGTTAAGAATTTATCAAGGATTCCATCGACATAATCTTCCAAGATTTTATGTATGTAATTGTGAAATATCAATGTCATTGCTCACTGATAAGTTGCACAGGCATTCTTTAATCCAAAAGGCATCACAACCCAACAAAATGTTCCCCAAATAGTGGTAAACGTAGTTTTGTATTGATCTTTTGGGTTGATAAAGATTTGATTATAACCAGAAAATCCATCCATGAATGATAAAAAAGCATGTACAACAGTTGAATCCATGATCATGTCTATATTAGGAAGCATAAAATCATCCTTTAGAGAAGCTTTATTCAAGTCATGAAAATCTGTGCATTTCGTATTACGATTACCAGGTTTAGCAACTATGACAATGTTTGAGATCTAAGGAGAATAATAAATAGGTCGAATAAAACCTGCATCAAGGAGTTTTTCAAAATTTGATTTAACATGCAAGGCTATGTTAGGGTGCATTTTTCTTACCTTTTGGTGAATAGGCGTAGCATTTTTAGCAAGAACAATGTTGTGTGTTACAATTTTTGGGTCAATTCCTGGCATATCAGAATATTTCCAAGAAAAAATTTCAAGAAAGTCATGAAGTAAAGTTGTAGTGTCCTCTTGTTATTCATCGTCAAGGAACTTCCCAAAATTTAATAAATTTTTCTTTATCATCTATATCCATGGGTATATCAATTGTATCTCCTAAGGGGAGTGCATTAGACTTAGGAATTTCAGGATCATATGGTTCTTCATGAATATCACTATGTTTTTTCTTGGTAATTATTGTTGGATGTTGTGGTTGTGTTGCTGATATGTGGTTGTCATTGACATCAAAACTATTCCACATTAATGTCTTAGAAGCCGTATATGTCGAGGATATTGAGAAAATTGTAATGAAATAAGTTGCAGGTTGTCAATGGTGAAGTGAAGTTCAGTCTATTGGTGAGATCAGTATGTTTATGATCAAAGGTTGTGGATTAAAAGGTTTCTTGTTGAGTATATCTAGTTTATCCACATTAAGTTTCAAAGATCTGCATGAAGATTTGATCGAGTTATGAGCAGTTGTATTCTAACAATTTTTCTATTGCTTCAGTTGGTGTTCTTGAATGAAGATGATGTGATTTCAGCAGGTTCAGTTACTGCATATGCTTCTCTAGTGATTCATGATGTTTTTGGATGTTTCTAGATCATGCTCTATCTGTGTTGCACATCCTCATTGATCATTGTGCTCACAGTTAGAGATTTTCTCTTACATGTGTTCATGTTTTCCATGTTCTTGGCTGACAGGGTGTTGTAGTGTGTTTTGGATCTTTGGGGAATAATTTTTGAAGGTGGTTCATGTTTGAGAATTTTATTTTGGGTCTTCACTATGTTGTGGCTGACATTGGTTGATTGACATTAATAATCATTAATGTTTTGGGTTGACAATTTGTATTCATTTTATTATTTTATTGGGGCCGACATGTAGCGATGTAATTTCTTGTTACAGATATATATGAGAGATTGTTTTATCATTTGAATACATGAGTATGCAAAGTGTGTGTGTCCTGTGCATGAATAATGTTCTAAATCTTTTGAAGGTAGAGCAGAGTGTGAAGAAGAGTGAAGAAGAGTGAAGAAGTGTTCATGTGCTTAACCAGAACTGTAATTAGGCATTAACATATGCTATTTTCTCAGTTAAAATTCTTCTGGATGTAATCCAAATCTTTTGTAAGACAACGTGTCTTCCTTTGGGAAGTAAGCCTTTCAATTGAGTAGTGAGCTCTACAAGGCATCCGAATGCAAGTGCATTCCCCATTCATATTTCTTTTTATACTTTTAACAAGTATAGTCTTGTGGACTAACCTCCACTGTGGCTTTTCCCCTAACAAGGTTTCCACGTAAAAAATATTAGTGCTATGTATGTTTCTGATGTGTTGATGATTTATGCTTTCATGGTTAATTATCATATCTGTGAATAAGGTTAATAAGCTTTAATAAGTTATGAAATTCTATGACAAATGATTCACTCCCTCTTAGTTGTCTTCCTTGTATGGGCTAACAATTGCATCGCAGGTTCCTTGCAAGAGTTTAGGAAGCTTTGAGGTGATCCGGGGGCGGTGCAAGAAGTTGGTCGCACTTTTGTGGCCAAATGGGAAAAAAAATTGGAAAGACATAACACGCTCGCGTTATAACATGAGCGCGTTATGTGATTTTAAAAGAAAAAAAAAGTCAAATGTGTATCATTTGCTCTTTACTGTTTCTCAGCTCTGCCCGCGGCCAAAAATCCTCACTTTCACACTCGCGTTCTAGGAGGAAGATTTGTGCAAATTTCATCAAGAATAGTTGGATTTTGTTTGCAAATATGACGCCACCATTAAATGAAAAAGATGGAGGTAAGTATTGTTTGCTATTTGTTTTGAATTTGTTAGTTTGAAGTTTATTTTGTTTGTTTTAGGTTAGATTTGATTATTTTTGTAAATTTGTAGGAAATCCTACAAATCCTCAACAAGAAGAGGAGGTAAACT
>VDFB02182903.1:0-21990 GCA_007258455.2 Sequoia sempervirens | reverse complement strand
GGATGACAATGAGGAAGTGGTGGAAGAGGAAGAATCTAGTACCACCACTGGGGTAGTCGATGAGATGGAATGACATGTCCACAACAGGCAAAGATGATACAGTCAAAGATTTAGGAGTGGAAGGTGAAGGTGTGGTGGTGGCAACAAGGAAAATGGTGGTTGATGGGAGAGTAGCTATTTTTGGAGGAATGAAGATGGTAGGCGATGGTGAGCAAGGTTGAATAGAATCCTCTTCCTCTTTATGTTGGGGTCCCTCCTCTTGAATGGTTGTCATTTCAAGAACAAATATCCCTATTCTCTTCACCTTCTTCGACAATTTCCCCTTCAACTTCTTGGTATATACTTTATGCTTGGGCTTCCGTTTGGTTGTGTCCTTCCTTTTCCTAGACCTGGTGATAGGTGGAGACTTGGAAGACTCACCTAACGATCTTATGATGATGCCACTATTGTTTTCACTTTCAAGCTCATCTTGGAGCTCCCCATATGTAAGCTCTATAGCTTGCTCCTATAATTGAGTTATTTTTCCATCAACCCATTGTTTGGTCCTTTTCTCCATAGGATGGGTGATGGTGTCTAGGTTGGTGATCTATTGTTCAGCCCATTCGATTATTTGAAATGGAACATTAGCCAAGGCATTGTATCTTTCACCCAAAATATTGTCATCTTCAACAATTGGATTTGGCACGGGAAAAAAAGCAATAGACTTCACAAATTAGGCAGTCATCCTCATATAATTCTACATTTGAACCCCCTTGTCATCTTCACAATTATCCCAAAAGTCTTCAATGTGAGTTCGGTGGGTGTATTGTCTTCCAAATTACTTCTTTAGTTTTCTGGGGGGATCCAAATTTCCCCTATCTATATGCAAGTCCAACTTATATTTTTCTAATTCCTCAAAGTTCTTGGCACATGGGGAAGTAGGGAAAGAGTACATTCCTTGCCCAAATGTAAGGGGATATGGAACCTCAATGTTCATGGTGCTTGTTGCTTAGCAGGGTATGGGTAGTCTACAACTACTGAGTAAGCTCTAAAAGGATGAATTTTTCATTGGGGTAGTGCAATAATCGATACGGCCTTCTTGAAAATCCTTCTTCTCGAATGTAAGTGAATTTCAAGAATATGATGAATAAATATCCAAAATCCTTAATTACTGCCTTGGGGTTGTGTGACACCCTTTTGAAGTAGTCTCCTCCCAAGGTTTTGATAATGTGCCCAATGAAGGCATCATTGACCCTCTTGTAATCCTTCTTGAAGTTTCTATATTGTAATTGAGGGTAGCAGTCGTATACCTTCAATTGTCCTTTCTTGGTTCCCAATGTTCCAACACAAAATAATCCTTTGTATGAGAACTTGACTACTAAGAGGTAGACCAAATGAGGTCATGTAGAATGTAGAGGTCTTCTTTACCACCATGAATTGATTATGCAAATTCTCACTTATCATCTTCACCTAGTGGAATTTGGTGGTGCCTTGGAGGATTTCTTGCATGAAGTAAAACATCCATTCCTCAAAGAGTGCAGTAGTAGAAAGACCCATCACTCTGCTCAGGAGGGTCACCAAGTCGTTAGAGTCTTCTATGAAGTCACTTATGTACAAATTTTAGGGTACCTTATTGGCACTACCTACCTTAACCTTCAACATTGCTTGATTTATTGTTCTCTTGCACCCAATATGATCCTATTTCCATATTGTGGAGGAAAAATCCTTTTCAACTTCCTCCATATCATCAAAGATTGGGATACCAAATGTCTTGCTGATAGATTTTTTAGATAGGTCTACTAATACCCTTCCATCCTTGACAATTATTTTTCTGTCCTAAGAGTGATAACACTCTCAACAATCCATTACCAGTTCTGGAGCAACCAGTGCAGGAGGGAAGCCAAATGCCTTTGTGAGGTCACTTTCCTTGATCCTCAAGGCCTCCTACATTGTAGGCTAAATCATCACCCTTTGCTTGAATTCATCTATGTTTACATACCCGAGGTCAGTGTCGAAGATGGTGTCCTAGTTGGAAGTGATTTTGGATGTGCACTCCACCCTTTTGAACTAATACTTCATTTATTCTTTCTATTTTTTCCCTTTGGAGGCCCTCGCTAGTCTTTTTCCTGTATCAACTTTCTCTACCAGCTTCTCTGATGGTCCCATATCAGGTTCCATAAATCTTACATACAAGAGGTGCAGTAAGGGAAATGACAGATTAGGGATGCAAATGTTAGTTAAATCATATAAATTCACATTCATTGCATTGATATACTATTGAAAGATCATAATGTTCATCACATTTCATCGTTTGAGGCTTGTTTAGGTTGTTTATGCAAATGCAGGTCTAAGGGTGTGGAAGTCCATCCTGCAAAAGCATAATGTTTTAAGGAATGATGTAGGGAAATGGGAAACCCATAGATGTCGCTCCTATAGAGGATTTCTACATGATACATTTGTTGAGAAAATTCCTTGTGAAATGATTGGGCATGTGTGAAAATAGGTGATAGGACACATGAATTTTTTAGATCAAACTTTGATGCTTTTGCTGGTGCAAGGAATGCAGGAGTAGTGGGTGGGGAAATTTGCTAGTGTTTTGCTATTAAAGAGTAGCTAAAGGTGAGTGGCATCCCACATGTGGAGTTTTTCATGGTGGGTCTTGCATGGTTTTTTACTTTTCTAAGTTTGTTTAAGTTCCCTTGAGTTGTGATTCGCAGATTGTAGAAGGAAGGGAGGCAGGAGTTGGGTGTTGAATTGGCATTAGGTTTTCACTACCAAGGAGTGGCTTTATGAGGACACTATTTTGGTAGTGAAAACCCACATGAGCGGACCTGTCGAAGAGACCCATCTGAAAAAAAATTCACTTGTGTGCTTTAGTGTTGATGGTGCTAGTGGGTTCCAAGTCAATGTATCAAGATAGCAGTGAAGTTTCATCATTAAGAAATGACCAAGGAGTTACTCTTCTCACAGTCAGACACCTGTAGGGATGGACCCACAAAGTTGGTTTGACCCATAGTTTTGTTGACAAACTTGTATCTTTGTTTAAAGGAAATGATACATTAGGAACCTACAAAGAAGAATGAATCAAGGGCCCCACTATTAGCATTGACAACATGGAGATAGAATTTTAGAGGTATCCTACAAGGGAAAGCTCATGTAGTTACCTTGACTTAGAAATTTTACCACTTCAATGTTGAGCCTTACAAAAATTGGGAGTGTAGGGAATGTATCATAGGAGGATTCTTTAGTTAGGATATTGAAAATGGATTTGAAGGGGAAACCCTTCAGATGAGGCAACCCGCCTAATCATGCCCACCAAGGGCTTCCAACCTATACTTTCCATTGATTTGATTGCTTTATTACTAAGAGTGGTGATGTTAAATGCAGAGTCTAGAAGTTAAAAGGCTAGTGGAGTTTAGTTGCTAAAGAATAGCTCTGGGGTAATGGATCCCTACAGGTAGCAGTCTGCAGGGGCAGACCCACAATGGTCACCTGACCCTGAAGTTTTGTTGGCGAACCTAAGATTTATGCTTGGGGTAATATGGCATGTGGGACCCGCCAGGTGGGGAGACACCTAAACTTCTTTGTTTAAGGAATGATAGTGGGATAGAAGTGGTTTGTAGGAAGAATTCCACATGGGGAACCCCACACAATACCATTAATTTAGTCATTTTCATTCTAATGTTTCTAAGTGATAACAAGAGTGGGGTTGACGAAGTTAGAAAGGAAGGACGTGTTGGTGTTTTTGTCATTAAGGAATGACTATGGTGGGATGAATTCCTACACGAGTACCCATGAGGGTTCCACTTCACAATGAGCTTTGTTCTTTGGTTTTAGCAATGCACGAATGCAAAGCCAGGAGGTTAGTTGCGCTTGCCGTTCACAAAGCACCCCTAAGGGTGATTATTAGCCTAGTCTCCAATTATATGCCATGAGAATGACACTATTCGAATGAATTTAGGGTTTGGTTTACCATGGTTTGACATTAAAGATTCATTTAAGCTAACCCTAACCAACTTATCACAAATTGAAAATCAAATCAGAGATCAAATGCTTACCAGACGACCTACAGAAGTAGTTGCAGTTGAATCCCTCGAAGTTCTCGCATGCCCAAATATTTCTTTTGGCCTCCCTCTCTCAAATTTAAATTTACTAGGTGAAAATGATTGTTGAGAGGTCATGTATATATAGGAAATTTGTCATAAATACAAGCATTAAATGTAGGTATAGAGGATGGGTGAGGTAGGTAAGGTTGTAGAAACCCACATGGGCATGGTCAGTCTATGAAGCCCCAGACGAATAAATGAGGTGTAGAGCTTGTAGTGCAGGAGGACATTGAAGGTTAGCCATAGAGAATGACAAAATGAGGGCAATGATCTGCATAAGGAAACCTGTAGTAGTGGGTCCGCAAGGGAAGATGGACACAACAAACAATGGAGGGTGGAAACCCGCAGTGCGAGTCTTGCAACAACTCAAAACTTAGTGAAATTTAGGTAGGGGATCTTTGGTCAAGGTATATTTAGAACCTTTAAAGAAATTGACCAGCTTTGGATCCAAAAATAGGGGAACACAAAATGAGGCAGAAACAAAATGACTCAGTGAAAGTAGAAAATGAAAGAGGGGGTCCCTGATTTGAACGGGGCGTGTGTGCTACAGGAACAACAAATGGAAACTCTGCTGGGAGAATGCTCACATGCATTCTAAGGGTAAGGATTCATCTAGAACCTAGAATCTCTAGTTTCATAGACCAAAACCAAGTTTCCTCAAATGATATAAAGGCTTAAAGGAGAATAGAATCCTTGGTTGAATCAAATCACAAAGCACCTCAAGAGTGTGTGTAGTGAGTTCATTCCCCTCCCTCAGAGACTATAGAGGACCACAATCAATCATCCAAGGCAAGATACATAGATAATCTAACCCCAAAAGGAACATGGACATTTATTTTTTTCCATTCAGGCATCCATAGCTCCAACAAATTTGTTAGTGTGATTGCCACAAGCATTTCTCTACTACCAGCTGGGCATCCATAGCCCTGATAGAGTTGCTTGCACACCCGCATAGTTGCGTATTTTTCAATATTTTCTTTTTCTCTTTCTTTCTTTTCATATTTTCTCTTGATAATATTTTACTTAATTGTATAAGTAGTGAAGCTTATAATGGTTTGGAGATCATAGTGGTCACTAAAGTAGATTTAATAATTTTTCACTTGCTTAGGTTTCAGGGTGACTATCATATGGCTCATTAAAATTATTTAAAGTATGTTTGATGTGTGATCTGAGATAAATGTGAAAGGATTCAAATAATTATTTCATTCTGGGTCAAGTCAAAGTTTAGGTGAGGAAACCTATCTTGCAGAGGTGAATAGAAACTCCTAGTAACTCAAGAAGAATTATCCAAGGGACAATAGGAGCATGCAACAAAGTGGGCCCCAGGCCAAGTACTTCCACTGTATCAAGATCAAACAACACCCTTAGAAAAATGAAGGCTAGGAAAATAGGCAAGTGCAAAGAAGAAGCAAAATAGAAAGCAAAGAGCCTACCCTAACTATATACAACTATATACAGGGGTTGATCTTAATATCCCAGGCAAGGAAATAATGCTTAAGGTACTTCCGATTTACAGGAAATGATACATCTTCTTCGGTCAACATTTTGAGGTGAAAGGAATTATCTCACAAAATCTCAAAAATTTCAAAGGGGCAAAGCTAGAGCTTGTCAAATTTGTCATGTCCCCCTTTCTTCTCATGGGCCTTGTCCCAGCATAGGACTAAGTCAGCGATCCTAAAGGCCTTAACTTTGGCTCTATGGTTGACCCATCTCTTAACTATGCGTTGATGTTTGGTGAAATTTTCTATTGCTTCATTTTGGACTTCCTCCAAATGGAGTAGCTTAACTAAATGACCCTCAAGGAATTCTCCTTCCTCATAATAGGTATTGATGAATTGTAATGTAGGGATCTTGAGGTGAATTGGAAATGTAGGCTCTAGGCTATAAACAAGGTGAAATGGTGAATTTCCTAAGGCCGCTTTATTTTGGGTGAGATCCTCCCATCGGGAAAAATGCAACTGGGTATGCCAGTGGTTTGGGTTCTTGTCAAGCAGCTTAGTTATGATGGTCAACAGGTTCTTGTCCATGGGTTAAGCTGAACTATTCCCTTGAGGATAATAATTGGATGAAAATTTAAGTACAATCCCATAATTAAATTCCCAACTAGAAAACTTAAGGGAAGCAAATGTAGGGCCATTATCATAGATTAAGGAAAATGGACAACTAAAATGATTAATAATAAAACTTTTCAAAAAATTAACAACTACTTTAGATGTACATTTCCTATAAGAAATTGCTTCTATCCATCTAGTACAATAATTAGTAGTAGTCAAAATGTACTTGTGACCCATAAAAGATGGTGGGTTTACTGGACCAATAAAGTCAAGTCCCCACTGGGCAAACAACCTTACCTCAACAATTGGTTGAGTAGGACAACACCATACATCTCCCTGGTGGTGGTGGTCTGATAGACATGGCAGGGTTGGAAATGTTGTGATCATCTTTGAATAAGGCTAGCCAATAATATCCACCACATAGGATCTGATGAATAGTTGAAGGGATAGATTTGTGGCCTGTGTCAAACTTGTCATGGAATCCCTTTAGCACTTCAATGGCTTCTACTTTACTTAGACATCAGAGGTAAATTCCTTCATGATTCCTCTTGTATAACATAGCTTCTTTCATCATGTAATTATTACTCTTCACCCTCAGGGAACATTTATGGACTTGTAGTCGCAGCGGGCACTTGTTGTTCAACAAGTAATACACTATGTCATCATACTCAATAATCTAGGGAAACATCCTCCAAATGATATTGTTGAAAGGTGAGGTTTGGTTTTGTCCCAACCATTGTGCATGTGAGAACTTGTCCTTAGACCAACTTCATAGGCTAAATCTCCATGTCATACTCCTATAGTAGTCTGACCCATTTTTCTCTTCTTTATCCCAATTCATTTTGCATCAATAGGGTTTTAACAGTTGGGTTTGGAACAATGGAAAATACTTTGTTTCTCAAGATGTAATCCATAAATTTCTTGACCCCTTTGACCAAAGCATATGCTTGTTTTTCAACATCGTGGTACCACAATTCCACATCCTTTAGTGGAGCACTCATGAAGGCAATAGGATGCTCATTTACCTAATTATCCTTTTGTGTTAGCATGCTAGCACATGATCAATCTGAAGTGAAGGAGTAGATATAGAAAGAATTTAAATAATATGAGATGGCTAGTACAAGAGCATCTATAATAGCCCTCTTAATTTCAGCAAAGGCCTTCTTGGCTTATGGAGTCCACTCCACTTTGGCATCTAGCTTGAGCATGGCATTCAATGGCTTGACTATTTCCACAAATCTAGTCATGAATTTCGTAAAAAATTTGATATTTCCAAAAAAATATTTCATTTCCTTTTTGTTGGTTAGAGGTTGGATCTTCAAAATAGCTTGGATACACTCTAGATCTATGGATATTCCCCTTTCTAAAATCATCAATCCTAACAATTTCCTTCTGTTACGCCAAATATGCATTTCTTGAAGTTTACTGAAATGCCAAATTCTTTGCACTTCTGGAACACTTTACACAAGTCAGAGATGCGGTCCCCTCTTTCCTTTGAAAAAAACATAAGATCGTCCATATATATGATGATGCATTTGTTGATGAGGTCCTTGAAGGCTATGTCCATGGCACACTGAAGCATTGTACCTACATTAATTAATCCAAACAAAACACTTCTATATGTAAACGTTCCCCATTTGGTGGTGAACGTAGTCATGTGTCTATCTTCATATTGCACCATGACTTGGTTGTTTCCTGAATAGCCATTAAGAAATTACATCATTTGTGAGTTGTTCACTATTTGCAACACTTCATCTAGTGAAGGCACTAGATAATTATCCTTTTCAGAAGCCCTATTCAGGGTCCTAAAGTTCACACATAATCTAAGTTCTCCATTTTTCTTTCTAATCAAAACCAAATTTTCCACCCACATGGAGTTCCAAATAGGAAAGATGATGCAGGCTAAAATTAGTTTCTGTATTTCCTTGAAGATAATTGGTTCTAGTAGTACATTGATTGGACGTTTCCACTACCTGAAGGGCCTTACATCCAGTTTGATGGGAATGGTATGAGTGATGAATGACGTATTATACATTTTGAGGTCCTCATACCCCCAAGCAATCACATAATGATAGGTGCATAGGGCATTCACATTTGCTTTCCTTTCCTCTGGGATACACCCTTTGCCAATAAAATCATTTTTAACATCTTTTGCAGTACCCATATTGTAAGCATTACATTGATTATCTATGGAATCTTTCTTAGTATGTTGATTCTAATCTCTTATGTGATCTAAATAAAATATCCTCTCCAACTAAACCATGCCTCTAGGTATTGTGTTGCTTTTTAGATTGATTACCCCTTCAATGTCAAGCTCAACTTCATCTGGTTCTAATTCATCTATGATTTGTGAGGAAAATACATCTGAACTGGTGATGTAGTCTAGAATATGCTTTTCATCATCAAACAATTGGAAGTTGGTGACATTATCGAGCATTGAAAGGGTAGAGGTGAGCTCTACAATGAATTTCTTTAGACTAGTTAATGACAAGGGCCGCAGGGTACTAGTTGCTTGGGCTAAGGCATCTACGGTCTGATTCTTGTTGTGAGGAATGAGTTGGATATTGAATGCATCTAGCCCATCTATGAGGTCCAATACCTTATGCCTATAGTTTTCTAACCTCCTATCATGACAGGAGTACAATTTTCTGACTTGTTTGACCACTAACTCAGAGTCCCCAAAGACTTGCAACATTTTTACTTTCTTTCTCAGTGCCATGAGTAACCCATGAACTAATGCTTCATGTTATGGTACATTATTAGTGCAATAAAACTAGAGTCTATGGGTAGTAGAGTAGGTCTTACCCATAGGGATTATGATTTTGAAGCCTGCTCCTACTCCTTGCTTGGATTTGGATCCATCAAAACGTAATGTCCAAAACTTGGAAGAAATTTTTCCTTTGGAGCTGATTGAGCATGCTTCTTTTCCTAGTTGTATGCCAATTTCTACACCCTTAGGTGACTATTTATATTTTGGTTGACTTTGATCTTGCTGCCCTTCCGTAATCTTGCTAGGAGTGATTTTCGTTTTGATGTGATCCGCTGTCGTCTGACACAAACAACACTCAAACTCAGAATGAGCTGCATCATGTACCTTGCACCAATTGGGTAGGAGCAACTCCTTGAAATACATTCTAGCTCCTAGACTTAGCTAATCTTGCACACACCTCTGCATAAATTCTTGGAAGCCAAAAAAAATACAAGGTTTTCATCTTCCTAGTACTCTTCATTATCAGACTCAACCAGAACTTTAGTGCTATCAAGAAGATGTGCCAAATTGGTAGGAGCACTACAAAGTACAAGGACCTCTTTTGTCCCTCCTTCTTCACCTTGGTAGGAAATGAGGAAATAATTCCCTAACTTTGTTTCTATGAACAACACTTCATTCATATTATTGTACTCTGTGATCATGAATTTCATCTAAGGCTCCCATTGAATAAAAATTTAGTTAGGGAGTCCCTTCCATGACAACCAGAGATGTGAGTAATCAGTAGTACCATAACCATTTAAAGCTCAGGTGAAATCTCTTCCTAATATGATGTCATAGGTGTTAGGAATGTTGACAACCCGAATGTCAATAAATTGTTGCACCCTTAGATTTGCTACGATCTACATTGGGATCTTGTTCATTTCCCTCACTTTGTTAACCTCAGTCTTGTCCAACTACATAACCTTACATCTAGATGGAGTTGGGGCTATACCTACTGCTTGGCATACTATGAATGGCATGACATTGGACGATGCTTCAGAGTCAACCAAATAGTTATGTAAATTCTTTTGAAATATGTGAATTATCAGTAGGAAAGGAGGGGTCTCCAACTTCCCTTGAAATAGATCCACTGAAATGTCAGCCAAGGCTACTTGAGCCTTATCCTTGTCATTTATTTTGTCCTTTGTTTGCACTCAGTTTTGCTCATTGGCTGGTTGTTTATCTACTTGTTTATTTTTGTTGGGTTTGCTGGTTAGGCAGCTAATTGAGCTTCTTTCCCACAATTTCCTAGATCATGGGCTCAATGCTTGATATATCAAACAAAAATCTCTTTGTCATTGGCTCTTGAATTATTTTTGATGCGGTAGTTCCATTCAATGACATAAAGAAGGTGTTCCTAATAGCAGACACTCTCAACAACTCAAAGGATGATAGGCTTATCTTGACTTTCTTAAACTCCTCAGCCAAATATTCATCAATTTTCTCAATATCCACTTTGAAAGAGATACCTTGGGCAACATGGGAGGGTTGTCCTTTAGTCTGGTTAAATTTCCTATTCCTATTAAAATACTGGGTGGGGAACTCACAATAAGATGGGTTATTGCTAGCATTTGGATAAGGTGGAGTATTGAAAATATTAGGTGGGGTGGAGGTTGTAAATGGATTGCTAGCTTGTTAGTTTATTAAGTTATAAGGAGTTTCACATTGGTGGAACATATGAACTTCCGTTTGTTGTTCCTCCTCATCTTTGGGACCATTATCAACTAAATCAAATAGTTGAGACAAAGAGCTTTCGTTACTTACCTCCTTTGCTTAGTCTCCCTTTGTTGCAGCCTCCTTCTCAGGTGCATTGCTATCACTTTGAGGGAAGGGAGCTTGGTTGACCACCAAAAATAAGGAATCATACAATTTTGATGTGACTATGTCTCTGTAGCTCGAATTGTCAACAAAATTTTGAACCTCTACTTGAAAGATTTCCTCAATTTGGAACTCTGGACAATCAATCTTAGAATGTCAGTTGGTTTTATGAATTATACACCATCTAGAAAAGGAAGCTTTGACTAAGTAAACTCATTTGTGGATTTTTTTGTACCACTTAGCTGATCAAGAGGTGTGGGTATGCCCCCGTTGTTGGGTCTAGTGTTCCATGTTTTATTTTTCCTTTGAGACTGCCTTCTTTCAAAATTATTTCTTGAACTTTTTTGTCATTCATAGTTCTGCCCTGAAGAGGGACTCGAGTCCTGATTATCTTTGTGGAGATTGGCTTGGATACTCTTCTAAGATGTTTACAACTGGCTATTTTGGTTCCTCAAGTGAGTGACCTCTATGGACAACTTTCTTACCAATTCAACCAACTCATTGATCTATTCCTTGTCTACATTATTTTGGGTTGGAGCTGAATTTTGAAGGAAAATAGGTGGTGTTGTGAACTAATCATGTTGAGCAGCTGATACTTTAGAGTTCTGTAGATGAAACTTGGGTTGATTGAGCATAAGCCTATTGATCCAAAGTCTACAAATAGCTTGGAACTAGTGGAGTTTGGTTAAGTGGCATCCCTACATGTGACACTAAAGGAAGTTGAGGAACTAGATTCATCAGTGGAGTTTGATGCATTAAGGCATGAGTAAGCCCATGGACTTTCCCTAGGTTGGAAGCTGGTCCTAGGGAAGGAAGGGGGCCAACAACATGTTATCCCAAGTTAGTGCTCACCTTTACTGCTTCAACTTAAACCTCTATCAAACTTGCTAGTGGTTGATGCATTCTCTTAACCAAAGCAAATGTAAGGTTATCTAATGTTGCATAATATACCATTCTTGCAGAGGGATCATCAACTACCTATGGTGGCTGCAACTTCATGTAAACTTAGTGAAATCTATAATTGAATGAGTTGATTGGCTCATTAACTTCCTACCTTACTAACATAAATTGCTGGTATAAATTTGTGGGATTGATTGAAACCTTAAATTTATGCAAGTTATTATTCATGAAGTCCCAAGAAGTAATGGAGCTTGTAGGTAAGTAATGTATGAATAGAAGGCCTCATCCCCCAATGAATAAGGGAAGAGCCTGCAATCGATGTATTCATGCTTGATGTTGTTTGGAAGATCTTGATATGCTATTTTGTTGTTCTTTGTGGATCATTTGGATGAAACTTAGAGCAGAAGCCTTCAGGATTCTTTGGCATGTCATGGTAGCCATTAAAGGACAATGGAGATGGATTATTTCCCAACCAAGCCATTGGTGTCGGTGGGGGTGGTAATGGTTTTGCTACAACAACTTGTGGTTGAGTTGGTACAACTACTAGGGTAGCGCCTTGTGGAAGAGGCGTGGGGGCAAGGAAAATTCTTTGGATGTAGGAAGTGAATGGAGAAGATGGAGATGAAGGGATGGAAGGAGTTGGAGGAGATGGAGGTCTAGGGGATGGGTCTAAAGCCAATTCTTCCACTTTCTTGGCTCTTCTAGCCTTAGTAGGGGTTTTTTCAACTCTTGGAATCCTCCCTTGTTTGGTATTGACCTGGTTATCTTATGAGATCATTGAGAGGAAGATGACCTAGATTGATCTAGCTTATCCCAAAGGCCCTCCTTCTAGTGCCAGTTCTATTGATGGGTAGTTTTGCACTTTCTCAACATAGACAACACATAAGTATTCTATCTCTCTTGAAAGGTAATTTTCACAACTAGGGTCTTGGAAAATCACCCCAAGGTCTCTTAGGTGTAGGTCATGAATCACAAAAACAACTCATTTGATTGATGTGATTTGTTGGTAATCACAAAAAGGCCTTTATAGTTCGCTAATCATGGGGTTTTGGGTTTGCAAATAGAGTTTCATAAGATCTGGAAATGAATGAACAATAGTTGTAAGTTCAGAACAACAGGCTAAAATTCCTTTCTGTCATCAAATTTGGCTTTGCAATGATGCTGGAACTTATCTTTAACTTTAGATTTCAAAGAAATGTCAAAAGGGAAAAGGGCTTAGAAGTTTCCTAAATCCGCAACTAGGTTGAATAATAACAATGAAGGATGCAATAGTGGGTAGAATTCCTAAACTGAATTTTACTTAACTAGGGACAATCTACAATCTCATAAAATTAGTGCAATCTTCAAAGGGTCTTCTTGCAGATTTACAAACTATATATTCTTGATTATCTACTTTGATTCGGTGAAGGCCCTCGTAGGAAAATCCATAAAACCTGGGGACAACGTGTCTCCAACCCCACGTTCCATTTTCTTATGGAATTCTTGCTTGATCTTCTTTTGATCTAACTCCAAGGTGGGCATCTCATAACCTATCATCATCTTCAAATATTGAGTAGTCTCTACCTAATGCTCCTCAATCCATTCATGGTCAACTTCTAAATATTGCAAGGTTCTCTCCAAAATATCCTTTCTGTATTCAAAATTTAGTTACCAGACCTCAACTAGCCAATGATCTTCTTTAGGCAACTCCAACTCCTTTTCCTAGGTTGCTCGAGAGAGCTTACATATGCTCTCCAACTTTAGATAGGTGATCCTATATAGCTTAGGGAACTCCTTGTAGGTGTCCATTACTTCTCCCACCTCCTTTTGTAAAATGCAAAATTCATTATACATTTTGGCTACACGAAAGATGCCCATATCACCATTGTAAATCACCCTATTGAACTAGTCTAAAGTAGACTTGGTCTAGTTCTTTTATCTTTCCATTTTATTTACCTCCTCCTTTGAAAGCAAGGTTGGTTCCAATGATTCTGTCAAAGCCTCTTCTTCTGTTGAAGTCCACTATTGGATCTAAGCAGTAAGCTCTACTACTTGTTCCTTTAGCTCGTCCATTGTGGACTATTCTTTGTTCATTTTCTATAAAATGGAGGAAACAAATTCTTGAAATCAATCTATCTTCTAATCATGAGACATCGGGCCCAAGTTAATGGTGGATATTCTATAGTCCTGAACTTGAATATTTCTTGCATCCTTATTCATAGTAGGAGTGGCCACTTGCAATATTCTTGACCCTGTAGCATCAGTGGTGATGTATGACCTAATCTTGGGCTTCTTTTCCTTGTGGGTTTTCACTTGTTCCCTAGCTAAGATCGCCTCTAATCAAGCCTTAGGATTAGCAACTATAGGAGCCTTCTTCTTCAATTGTTGCTCCAACCAAGTGGGAACCTCTGTTTGTTGCTATGGGGATTCATGGTCCCCCTCCTCTTCTTGTTCTTCTTGATGCTCATCCCCTTTGTGCCTAGGAGCCTCTTCATCATCTTTTTCTTCCTCATCCAACTCCCTTTCTAGCATAGTCTTTTCTTGCCAGGCTCAGTAGATACTACGTTTTCTTTAATAGTATTCTCTTCTTGTGGTGTTTTCCCTTTAGTAGCTTCAAGCTCAATCCCAACATTGTCTATTGGATCAACATCCTTTTCTTTCATGATTTCCTCTTCTTTGTCCCTTATTATTTCTTCTCCTAGGAGCACCTCTTCATCTTTCAAGCCCTTGTCTTGGCCAATTTGTGAAGGCTCATCAATTATCTCCACATCTATGTTTGTATCAATCTTCCCTTCCTTAGAGTGATGCTCCTTGGGGATTTCCTCTTCATCTTTGTGCTCTTGGGATTGGTATTCATTTGGTTCCAAGTCAGATGTTTCAACTTCATAATGCTCATCAAGCTTATCATCACCATCTCCTAGGGGTGTTTGTTTCCTCGCTTCATCAAAAGACACTTTATCTATATTTACACTTAGCCCACCCTCGGGATGCTCAAAGTATTCATACCTATCTAAATATTTTGGCTCCTCGGTAACATCCACATCTATCTCCTTGGGTTGCTCCCCACTTAGCTTCTCCATTTCTACAAAGATTTACATGGTAGCTTCCATTTTGGGTGGCTTGGTAGGAGGTTAAGGAAGAGGCAAAGTAATAGGGAGCTAAGCCATTAATACCTAGACTTGTGGATTGAGTATCACCCTAGAAAGCTTGATCGACATAGTTTACATGTTATCGACAAAGTCATGTCATAAGGTGAGAGGTGCCATATTAGTTGTTGGAAAAGAAGGAAAAAAGTGGAAAGAGTTGGAAATGGAGGTGGAAGTGAGGAGGACAACAATGGGGAAGTGGTGGAAGAGGAAGAATCCAATACCACCATGGGGGAAGTTGGTGTGGTGAAGGTGAGGTAGACTAAGATGTCCACAATAAGCAAAGATGAGATGAGAAAATATTTAGGTGTGGAAGGGGAAGGTGTGGTGTTGGAAATAGAGACAATGGTGGTTGATGGGAGAGTAGCAGCTAGTGGAGAAATGGAGGTGGTAGGTGGTGGTGAGCGAGGTTGCTCAGACTCCTCTTCCTCTTCATGTTGGGGTCCCTCCTCCTGATGGTTGATATTTCATCAACAAATTTCCCTATTCTCTTTTCCTTCTTCGACGGTTTCCCCTCCATTGACTTCCTAGTATATACTTTATGCTAGGGCTTCCATTTGACTGTGTCCTTCCTTTTCCTAGACTTGGTGATAGGTGGAGACTTGGGAGCCTCACTTGATGATCCTACTGCGGTGCCATTTCCAGTTTCACTTTCAAGCTCATCTTTGAGCTCCCCATACATCAACTCTGTGCTTTGCTCCTATAATTGAGTTATTTTTCCATCAACCCATTGTTTTGTCCTTTGCTCCATAGGTTTGGTGATGGTGTCCAAGTTAGTGATCTCTTGTTTATCCCAGTGGATTATTGGCAATGGAACATTGGCCAATGCATTGCATCTTTCATCCAAAAGATTGTCATCTTGAACAATCTAATCTAGCACAAGAAACAAATCAATAGACTTCACAAACTAGGTGATCATCCTTATATAATGCTACATCTTAACCTCCTAATCATCCTCACAATTAGCCCAAAAGTCCTCAATGTGAGGTTGGTGGGCATATTGTCTTCCAAATTGCTTCTTTAGTTTGTCGTAGGAATCCACATTTCCTCTATCTGTATGTAAGTCCAAGTTATATTCTACCAACTCCTTTGAGTTCTCGGCACATAGGGTGGCAAGGAAAGAGTACATTCCTTTCCCAAATGTAAGGGGATATGGAACCTCAACACAATGCTTGTTGCTTAGTAGGGTATGGGTAGTCGGTAGATCTACCGAGTAAGCTCTAACATGATGATTCTATCATTTGGGTAGCGTGGAAATCAATAGGGCCTTCTTGAGAATCCCTCTACTCAAATGTAAGTGAATTTTGAGAATTGGAAGAATAGAAATTCAAAACCCTTAATTACTACCTTGGTGTTGTACAACACCCTTTTGAAGTAGTCTCCTCCCAAGGTTTTGATAATGTTCCCAATGAAGGCGTCATTCACCGTCCTATAATCCTTCTTGAACTTTATGTATTGTAATTGAGGGTAGCAATCACATACCTTTAGTTGTCCTTTCTTGGTTCCCAGTGTTCTAGCATAGAATAATCCTTTGCATGGGAACTTGACTACTAAGAGGTAGACCAATTATGAGGTCATGTAGAATGTAGATTTATTCTTTACCTCCATGAATTGATTATGCATTTTTTTTTATTATCTTCGCCTAGTGGAATTTAGTGGTGCCTTGAAGGATTTCTTCCATGAAGTAAAACATCCATTCCTCAAAGAGTGTGCTAGTAGGAAGGTCCATCACTTTGCTTAGGAGGGTCACCAAATCATTAGATTCTTCTACAAAGTCACTTCTGTACAACTTTTGGTGTACCTTATTAGCACTGCCTCTCTTATCCTTCAGCCATGCTTGATTTATTATTCTCTTTCTCCCAAGAGGATCCTGGTGCCAGATTGCGGAGGCAGAATTATTTTAAAATCCCTCCATATCATCAAAGATTTGGATACCAAATGTCTTGCCAATAGATATGGTAGATAGGTCTTCCAGTACCCTTCCATCCTTGGCAATTATTTTTTTATCTTGAGAGTGATAACACTCTTGAAAAGTCATTACCCATTTTGGAGTAACCAGTGCATGAGGGAAGCTAACTACCTTGCAAGGCCACTTTCTTTGATCCTTAAGGCCTCCTCCATTGTGGGATTAATCATCACCCTCTACTTGAATTCATCTATGTTTACATGCTTGAGGTCAAGGTCAGAGGTGGTGTCCTAGTTGGAAGTGATTTTTGGGGTGCACTCCACCTCATGGAACTGATACTTCATTTGTTCTTTCTCTTCTTTCCCTCTAGAGGCCCTTGTTGGTTTTTTTCCTTTATCAACTTTCTCTACTGGCTTCTTCGATGGTCCCACAAAATGTTCAATAAATCCTACATACAAAGTGCATTTTTGAAATATAATATATTCCCTAGGCTAAAACCTCTAAGAGAGCAAAGTCGGTATGAACTTCATTGTGTCTGGCAGACTAGTAGTTGAAACCTTGGTGAATAGTTTTGGTCACTATGACCTTGCTTCAGTCATAAATGTATCCGGCTACCATGACAAGTTGTGGAAATCTGTCGTGAACCCTTTGCCGAGTGGAGATCTCCTCGGGTCATAGGCCACTCTTTATCGTGATATTGGGGAGACTCTAGGTGACAAGCGGTGTCGAGGAGACCCTTGACTAAAAGACTTATCTCGATATGAAGTCTTATCGAGATTGTATGTCTTGCGGATAGGGTGTTACACATGTGGTCATCGAAGTAAATCATATGCTTCGGTATGAAGTCTTGTCGATATGGAGATGTCTCGCCGATAGGTATTCATTTGGAGTCATCGGCGTAACACTAAGGGTTCACTAAGAACTCTTAGCAATGGAGAGAAGTCTTTCCAACTATTTTTTGGTGCTCAGTATGACTTAAGACTTTGGAGTAACATCCTGATAGCAATAAGCCCGATAGATGAGCTCTTCGTGAGTAACTCTTCTGTGAACCCTGTGATGATCTCCGAAAGTTTATAAGTCTTGGCCGATTGTTAAACATTTCCGGTATAACATAAAGGCTCGCGATGATCTCTCTCAAATAAAGTGATAGGTCTTTAAAGTAATATCGATTACAAGTGATGATCATTGGTAAGGGAGGTCTTAGCCGCATTACGGCGGTCTTAGCTGACAGCTCGACTTGGTGTAACCTCTTGCCAATAGTAATGACTCTTGGTGACATCGATGGTTGAGTCTTGTGGCATTGGGGAGACACAGTTAGTGTCTCACTGACATGCCAACACAGGTTGAATGCTTTGACTGAATGAAGACTATCCTATGTGGCTTGTATTCAACCAATCAGAAAAGCTAAATGGGAACCGCTAGCAGTTGGACTGTTGTGGCCGTTACTGAAAGGAAGTTTGATAGACAGGGGCACCATGGATATGCCGGCTGCGGCATGTTGTTCGGCTCTAATGTTCAGCTCGAATGGATGAATGAACAGCTCAAAGGTATGGTCAAGTAGAATTTGATTCCTCGACAAGGCTGTAAATTGAATATCTCTGTACAAGGTTGGTCATTGTGAAAGCTACTGTAATTTGACATCAGAAAGATAAGTTTGATCTCTATATGTAATCTCCATAACTATAATACAAAGTGACTTCTCTTGGTGTGGTGGGTTTTTCTCCCATAAGTGTTTTCCCACGTAAATCTGGTGTTCATATGTGTATGTCTAATTCTTTATTTCTGTTATCTCTTTCAAGTGCATCTTATTTGGACTATAATTGTAAAATTTAAAGGTATCTCTGCATTCTTCCCTGAGGTTTTGACGTTAAGAGAGTTGCTTCTGCACTTAGTTTTCCTTACAAACAAATGTGGGTGTTGACAAATTAGGGATGCAAATGTTAGTTAAATCATCTAAATTCAACATTCATTGCATTCATATATTGTTGAAAGATCATAACATTCATCACATTTCATTGTTTGAGGCTTGTTTGGGATGTTTATGCAAATACAAGTCTAAGGATGTGAAAGTTCATCCTGTAGAAGCTATGGGATTGAACGCCGTAAGGTATGGTACAAGGAAAGGGGAAACCCATAGATGTCACCCTGATAGAGAATTTCTGCATGATACGTTTGTTGAGAAAATTCCTTGTGAAATGATTGGGAATGTGTGAAAATAGGTGATAGGACACCTGAATCCATTAGATTGGACTTTGTTGCTTCTGTGGATGCGAGGAATGTGAGAGCAGTGGGTGGGGAAAGTTGTCAGTCTTTTGCTGTTATAGAGCGGCTAAGGTGAGTAGCATCTCACATGCAGAGTTCCGCATGGCGGGTCTCGCATGGTTTTTTACTTTGCTAGGTTCATTTAAGTGCCCTTGAGTTGTGATTTGTGGATTGTAGAAGGTAGGGAGATGGGAACTAGGTGGCGGATTGGTGTTAGGTTTTTTCTACCAAGGAGATGCGTTATGAGGATGGAATTTCAGTAGCCATGACCCCTATGAGTGGACCTGCTGATGAGACCCATCTAAATTTTTTTCACTTGTGCATTTTAGTGTTGATAGTGCTAGCAGGTTTTGGGTCCATGTAGCATGGAAGCAATGAAGTTTTCCCACTGAGAAATTGCTAAGTTATGGCTTCTCATGATTGGATGCCCACAGGGATGGACCCACATAGGTGGTTTGACCCACAATTTTTCTAACAAACTTGTATCTTTGTTTAAAGGAAATGACACATGTAGAACCTGTAGGGTGGAATGAATCAAGGGCCCCACCATTAGCATCAACAACATGGAGATGGTCTTTCAAAGGTGGCCTGCAAAGGAAATCCTTCATAGTTACCTTCACTTAGAAACTTTACCACTTCAATGTTGAGCATTACAAAGAATAGGAGTGTGGGGAATGTACCGTGGGAGGACACTTTAGTTACATGATTGAAGATAGATTTGAAGGGGAAGCCCTCTGCACGAGGCAGCTCGCATGATCATGCCCACTAAGGGCTTCTGACCTATACTTTCCATTGATTTGATTACTTTATTACTAGGAGTGTTGTTGTTAAACACAGAGTCTACAAGTCAGAAGGCTAGTGGAGTTTAGCCGCTCAAGAATGGCTTTGAGGTAATGGCTACTCGTAGGTGGTAGTTTGCAGGGGCAAACCTGTAGTGGTCACCCGACCCTAAAGTTTTGTTGGTGAAACTAAGATTTATCCTTGGGGAAATATGGCATGTAGGACCCACCAGGTGGGGAGACACTTGAACTTCTCCGTTTAAGGAACAAAAAATAGATAGGAGTAGTCTACAAGTGGAATTCCACATGGGGACCCTTGCACAATACCATTAACTTAGTCATTTTCATTCTAATGTTTCTGAGTGATGACAAGATGAATTCAGCGGTGGTTAGTGGAAGGTCGTCCGTCAGTTTTTCCGCCACCGCCTGCGCCGCGATTGGTGTTTCGCCACGAGAACAAATACGGGTGGGATAGGGATTCTTTACATGGGAACCCACGAGGTCCCAATTTCAATAATAAACTTTTCTTGCCTTTAGTAGCACACAAATCCTGAAGCCCAGAGTATTATTTTCCTTGCCATTCATGTGCTAACTTCAATAAATTTATACACCATGAGAATGAAACTATTTGAATGAATTTAGGGTTTGGTTTACCATGGTTTGACATTAACAATTCATTTAACCTAATCCTAAATAGCTTATCACAAATCAACAATAAAATCAGACTGAATGTTTACCAGATGGCCTATAGAAGTAGTTGCAGTCGAATCCCTGAAGTTCTTGCGCGCAAAAATATTTGCTCCACCCTTCCTCTCTCAAATTTGAATTTAGTGGGTGAAAATGATAGTTGAGAGCTCACATATATATAGGATTTTTTTTTGTAAATGTAGGCATTAAATGTAAGTATGGAGGATGGATGAGTAGGTAAGGTTGTGGAAACCTACGCAAGTGTGGTCATTCGATGGAGCCCCAGATGAAGAAACAAGGTGTGAAGCCTATAGTGTGGGAGGATGTTGAAGGTTAGCCATAGAGAATGAAAAAAATGGGGCAACGATCCACATAAGGAAACCCATGGTAGCAGGTGTGCTAGGGAAGATGGACACAGTGACCAATGGAGGGTGAAAACCCACAGCGCGAGTTCCGCAACAACTCAGAATTTAGTGAAATTTAGGTAGGGGATCTTGGTCAAGGCATATTTGGAAATTTTAAAGAAATTGACCAACTTAGGATCCAAAATAGGGGCATGCAAAATGAGGAAGAAATAAAACAACCTGGTGAAAGCGAAAAAGGAAAGAGGGGGTCCCCTATCTGAACGGGGTGTGTGTGCTGCAGGCACAACATAACTTTCATTCTACTCCTCGTGTGACCAAACTGATAGTTCCAACATATCTATATGGGTACGTTTAGGCTAGGAATGGTCCTATTTTGCACCTAAACATGTCAAAAAATTTTGAGCTACATTGTACCCGCGATATCCCTTAAGAGTCCAAAGTGCAAAAAAGAAGCAATCTTTGAGATGTTGTTACTCAAAAAATTTGTCACTTAGAAACAATTTTTTAGAGGGTAGAAGATTACATAGGGCCCCTCTACAATAACCTCTTTTGATTTTTGATATCTCTAAGGCGTTTTCCCATGGTGTCAAGTTTTTAGTTGATAGAAAAAGTGTCAAATGCATGTAGTGTAAAGTTGTAAAGGGGTGTAACTTTCATTTTAATCTTTGTACGACCAAACCAATAGTTCCAAAATTTCTAAATGGGTACATTTATGATAGGAATAGTCCTATTCCACACTCAAACATGCCGAAACAATCCAAACTACATTGTACTAGTGATATCCCTTAAGAGTCCAAAGTGCAAAAAGGTAAAGAATCTTTGACGAGCTATTAATTGGAAACTATGTCACTTAGAAACATTCCATTAGATGGTAAGAGATCACGTAGGGCCTCTCTACAATAACCTCTCTCATTTTTTGATATATCTTTGAGGTGATTGCCCATGGTGTCGACTTTCTCAAATTTTGATGGAAAAGTGTCAAATACATGCAGTGTAAAGTTGCAAAGGGGTGTAACTTTTGTTTGGCTCCTCATGAGACCAAAATGACAATTCCAACACATTCGAATGGGTATTTTTATGCTAGGAATGGTCTTGTTCTACACCCAAACATGTCAAAATAGCCTGAACTACATTGTACCATCGATATCCCTTAAGAGTCCAAAGTGGAAAAAGGTAACAATCTTTGATGATTTGTTACTAAAAAATTATGTCACTTTTTTTTTTTTTTTTGAGGTTACATGATCATGTAGGGCCCCTCTA
>VDFB02182902.1:0-20312 GCA_007258455.2 Sequoia sempervirens | reverse complement strand
TATTCTCTAATTTTGAAGTTGCACTATGATATGAAGCTGATTCATCGTCACTCCCTAACTGATAAGCAGCCTCGTGTGTGCTATCAACTTCACACACAATTTCAACAGGGGTACTTCTGCTATGTACCTTGTAGGATGGCTCAACAGATATTGTTGAGGTTGTCGTTTTGTCGGTGTCTTTGCACACTTCTTCTTCCAAGGTATCTGCACATCCACCCAACTCACGATCTTGGAATTCATTGCCCATGATCAATTTCTCTGATTGGTTTCCTACGGTTTGATATGGAAAATCAGACGCACGGTGGCCTGATCCGTCATCATGAATTCCATAATCAGTACCCAAATCTCGAGTACCAACATGTGACAACTCTTTAGAAACATCACTTCCTAGTGTAATCATTTTCCTTTCATGCTGATGCCCAGTTTCATCACTGCAGAAATGGTGAAGTAATGCACCGAGACCCATCCAAACGGCAGTGCTAACTCTGTCTCCACCTGGATCCCATTATAAACTGGACTCATGTCCATCCATCATGAGGAGGTAAGGATAATTGGCAGCATCTGCTACGTAACATCTCTCTATAACCTCCGCTAAACTCTCATGGATGTGATATCCACCTATGCCATCAAGCCTGTTGACATTATAATCCCTCTGTAACCCTGTGTCCACCAGTAGTCTCTGAAACAAGGAAGCAACAAACCTTGTTGGATACACATCAGCCTGATGGAAGACTAAATACTGATCCTACAAGCACTCACCCGCCAACAACTGAGTCGGGTATCTGCAATCACTGGTTCCATCTACTGAAGATGGTAACTCTCCATCCAAGAAGGGATGGTATACGTCCTGCACCAATCCACACTGACACGCCAACAAATCCTCTGTATGTGGACTAGAAGAGAAGTGTTGAACACTCCTCACAATGCTCGCCTCAGTAAATTCCACTGTGGACCCTGTCTGAAGTCCCGATCCACAATCAATGCTCATCTCAAGACTCAGTTCAAGAGGGTGAACATCATCTATCTCGAAGAGTGGGTTATCATATGTCCAAGAAGCATCTATCTCAAACAACGGATTGTCGATCATCTCGCACTCCATCTCCTGATCCGCCTCCTGCTCTTCATCCCAATCTGCACTATAGTACGAGGTTGAGTCCACCTCATTCACATCATGATCAGCAGCATCATGTATGCTATCATCAACGCACACATCATCATCTAAAGCACTGCTGCTATATGTCTCATAGGATGTCTCAATAGACGATATAGAATTCACTCGTGTCAATGCTTGACCAACTTTATCATCCTTCTCCGCCAAAGGATCCTGTAGATCCTCTAACCCCAAAAGCCTCTATTCTGATTTTTCTTCATGTGTATGTCTATCAAATTCATCATATAAATTTCTACATACTTCAAAGGAATTTGAAGATACCAAATCATTTTGATGAAGAGTTATATCATCCTTATGTGTAGATTCTTTATCCATTTCATGTGTAAACAATTCATGAGCTATAATGTGATATTCCTTCCTTGCAAACTCTGTCTTATGGCAAAGACTCGGGTGCAAATCCATGTAACTCATGAAAGGAAGTTTCTTCTTAATTTTTTGAGGAAGAGTGCTATACTCCTTAAACATGCTAATCACTTCTTCTTCTTTGTTTTGCAAAGGACTCCAGTACCTGTCCTCTCCAGCTGCCTTAGAAATTCCAATTCTATCATCCACAAGAAGATCTTCTAAGGTCTGATTTCTGCTCACCGAGGGATCCGCTGAATGCTGGTCCATTTTCTTTGGTTCTGAATCCTCATAGGGAACCCACATTATTCTATGCGCCTTGCCCTTAGGTCTCAAAGGACAATCATGATTTAAATCGTACGGCTCTCTGCAATAAGAACACAACTTCTTCATCCCATTCCGACTTTCATCCAACCTTTTCAATCTTTGTTTAAGCTTCTCTATGTTCCTGTCCCACTGCTTCTGGGAAGTGGCCATGTTCACTGAAACCTCCGAACTACAGTTGAAACCTACCCAACAGGATGGCAGGAAACCGCTTTGATACCACTGTGATGTGCCACACTCTGGTGATCCACTCTGCTACCACTGTAGTGATATACTCCGACACCACTTGTGAAGAACCGACACTCTAGTGCAATGATTTCACGGTGCTCGTAGGTCTGATTAGGGTGTTGGTGTTTGTCTTTCTTGTGTTACTCGTGTTTGATGATTAATGCCAATGATATACATAAATTTAACAAGCATGTGCATATAATGGGAACACAAGATATACTAAACTAATATGACAACTCAAATAATGACTTGATTTAATTGCCAAGACACTTTCTTCATACATAATAGATTGCATCCAAAATATAACTTGCATTAGGTTTCAACGGATACATCAAATAACATAGATTTTAACTTACAGCCAAAATCACTGTGAATAGTGATTTGCTACAGTACCCGCGCCCATTAAAATGCTCAAACAGAATTACATACGCATTTCTCCTTCCGAAATCTTGTTGGAAAAGCTTCTAATGATGAGGGCGCCCATTTTAGAAGAGGAAACAGCCACTAAGAGAAGGCGTTTTAATTACTTGATGAAGATGAAACCCTCCAAAGGTGCGGTTGGCTGTAGGTGATCAAATCAGCTCTCAAAAACTTCATAAAATGCAAACAACACCTTTAGGATGGTGTATGGAGTCTCTACAATCAAATACCCTTCCAATAGATGACTTCAACAACTTATAACCAGCAGATTCGAGCTCCAAAATGCAGCAACAAGAAATAACCAGCACTTTAGGGTGGTCTTTCACACCTTCAAGATGCCAAATCCTAACTACAAGCCCAAACCAGGCTTACCCACTGTTGAAATTGAGAAACCCTAGTTTCTCTCTTCCACAATCTCCAACTCCCAAGTTTCATTCAACAAAATATCCTCATGCATGAGAAGTTCAAACTTTCTCTTCTCCTTTTATAATTTCCACTTGAAATCACTATTCATTAAAAAAAACACTATTCACTTAAGTTATTTCCTTTTTCACTTTATCAGTGAATAGTAACAGCAAAATATAAAGTGACCCCTTTAACAAATAGACACGTGGTCCCCAAGCCTGAGTAAGTGAAATAAGTGGTGATGAACAATATTTTAAGCTCCAATTACACGCCAAACGCGCAAATTCACCACGTCACCGACTCCGGATACCAATACTGCCTTTAACCGACCAAGTGCCCGTTCAAGTGATCCTCTATCCAGACCCATCAGCCTACGAGGATCGACATAATAGGCTAATCCAATGACTCTAATGCTCGCGAAAGAATGGGGACATTACATCCAACGGACGACTCAGATTACAATGGGCTGGATGGCCTAGATTGTGCCACCTCAGCCCTAAACAAGATTCACCCTAAAAACCGCCACCAAGAGGAGTAAATGAGCTATTAATGTCCATCATCCCTCTAGAAGATTCCTGTTCATAGACGCGTTCGCACTGTTCTTGTTCTTGACTGCAGACTTGATCAAACAGCTTCAACTTCTGGCATGGCAGGCACATTCTCATTTTGAGATTCCAAGACTGCAACCTCGTTCTTCTGCTTGATGATGATTTTCCTCCTTGATGTTGTTCTTCAACTTTGGAGTACTTGAGGATCATTTCTAACCTTTGGGTCTTCATCTTTTCCCTCATTCTGAACTTGGAAGATCTTTTGTCTTGTATTCACACTTGTCGCTCGCTTGACTGTGTTTGGTGCATATTGGGTCTTCGAGGAGAAACTCCAACACTTAGCCATTTCTTGCAACTTTTCTTTTTTCATGTTTTGGGTGCAACCGAGATCTCGTGGAAGAGCTCAAAACTCATAACTTTATTTCCCTTCGAAGGTTGTAATATCATCGTGCTTCATCACTTCAAGTCATCGTGCTCTGGCCTCGATGTTCATCCTGCAAAACAGACAAAAGGAAGAGCATCAAAACACTTCATGATATAAATTTACCTCGCTTGATCTCAATGTTTGAGTGATCTCTTCATCTGATAGAGTTCATCATTTTTCTCCAGCACAACTTTTTCCTTTAAATTCCTCATGCCTTAGAATATTTCCATATTATCACTCATCCCCCTTAGGGCGCATTTGGTGACTTGAGCTTCCGTTTTCATTCACTGGTTGAGGCGTTCACTCTAATATTTCATCCAACTCTGGCTCGAGCAAAATGCATTCATCAGGAATTTGATCAAAAATTATCTAGGCATCCAACTTCAACTTCATCCGCCCGGGCATTTTTATGTCAACAACACATTTTATTCCTTGCCTTAGAAATTTTTTCAAATTTTCCTTAGGAAAATTTCATGATTTCAAGTGCCGATCAAAATCTCCATTTGAAAGCCTTGGCGAAGTGCAGAAGACACTAAAATCCATTCCTTGTCGAAGATCTTCAATACCCCGAAGAAAAATTTCTTCAGAACGTGTCGAACTCATGGGTCTACAACGAAGGGGTTCATTTAATTTTTAAATTTTGAACCTTAGAAAAATCATTTTCAACAAATTTAATCCAGTTCTTCATCCCTGTGAGTATTTTCTTGCTCAGACTTGAAAATTCTTAATCAACCTCGCGACGCTGGCACTTCTGACTTCTCCACCGGCAATTTTATTCGTGTTTCAGGAAAATTTCATCACTACTTCAACTTGGGCGTATTTTTCTTAAGGAAGTGAAATTTTGTGCCTTAGAAAATTTTAAATTAAAATCACAAACATAGGCACATTTTGAATTTTGCCTTAGAAAATTTTCATTCAACTTCAATCATTTTGCTTGTGGTGAGGAATTTTTTATCAACTCACTTATACAATTTGCTTTTTAAATGCCTTGAGCACGTATTGTATGTCGTAGAAAATGTTTTTAATTTCAACGCCTAGCATATTTTTATCACCTTCACTCCACTTTACCTTGGGCGCATTTCACACTTAGAAGAGGATATTTTATTTGCAATATTTTCACCACCTTGGGCCTTGGCGCATCTAGCACATGGAGGAAGACTTTCACCACGCCTTGGTAACTCCTCTCACCAACTTTACCTTGTTTAACATCAACATCTTGGCAATTACTCTTATTTTCACCTTCACTTAGGCGCATTTTATGCATGGAGGAGGATGGGCGCATTCTAGGCATGTAGGAGGATAAAGCTTTTCAACGCCTTTGACTTGTTGACCTTTCCTTGATATGGGCGCATTTGAGACATGTAGAAGGATTTAACTTCAACGCCTTTGACTTCCTTACTTGCATGCACATGGGCGCATTTGGCATGGTGAGAGGGATAAACATTTTGACTCTTTGACCTTGCCTCTAGCATGGCGCATTTGAGGGGGTGAGAGGGATGGGCACATTTCACACATGGTGAGGGATGAAGCTTAACACTTAGAAACTTTTTGCATGCCTGACTTGAAGTGGGTGCATTTGGCCTAGGGAGCAGGGTGAAACTTTATGCCTTAGAATTTTTCTTGACTTCTATTACCTTGAGGGCGCATATGGAGGGTCAAGGTGGATGAACTCAATACTTAGAAATTTTTTCATCTCATGCTTGTGAAGAGGGCGCATTTAGCCTATGGAGGTGGATAATGCTTTATGCCTTAGAATATTTCAATCATCTTGAAGGCAAGCTGGGCGCGTTTGACATAGGCAGGAGGACAAAGTTCCAGACTTAGACAATTTTCCATCTGCTAGCTAGCTAAGGATGAGGGCGCATCTGGAGGGTGGTGAAGGATGAACTCCAGACTTAGAATTTTCTTCACACCTGCTTCTGCCAGGTTATCCATGCCCTGCTATATATAGTAAGTCCTTTGATTTTCATATCTCTGAAGCTCGGATCGATTCAAAATTTTAACTACAGGATCCTCATGACCTAGTTAATTAGTTCATATTGCCACCTCGAGCTGACTTGCTAAAAATAGTATGTTTCTGAAGGTGGTTTACTATTTATAGCAACTGCCTAATTTCATGACCTCCACAACTCTGTTTGTCTTGAAATTCAAATGAGGTGTCATCAGATGACTTGCCTGTTGACACTGGCGCCTGCTGCTGGTTTACTATTTTTAGCCAGTTTCTGGAACGCCTTACTATAAATAGTAAGTGCTCCGATTGCCTTCAAATTTTACCGGTGGATAGCTTGAAAGATGCTGCTCGCAGTGGGATACACCGGTTTTCGAAAATTCTGACATTTGACACCTCTTTTTGGGTCTTGAAGCTAGAAACCCTAATTTGTCTTGCATGTATATCAAATGACCTCCGTTTGACCTCGTTTTTGTTGCACTTCACCCCGTTTGTGATTTTGATGCGCTGGGCAGCTGCCGGGATGGAACTGCTAAAAATAGTAAGTCTCTGAAAACTGATCATCTTGCCTTGCATGTCACATCACTGTGAAGCTCTTGAAAAACCCACAAGGAAACACCTAACATGTGCTGAAAACCCTGACATGCAAACCCTAAAAATAGCCTCAGAAGACGGCACCTGAAAAAGTTTTGATCCTGGTTTGCATGTTATATCGTTGCGAAGGTCTCGAAAACCCCACAAGGAAAATGCAGACATGCAAACCCTAAAAATAGCCTCTGAAGGCTGAATTCTGAAAGTCATCGTCTCATTTTGCATGTTATACCATTGCGTAGGTTTCAGAAAACCCAGAAAGAATCTCCAAACATGCATTGGAAAACTTCACATATAAAACCTAAAATATGCTCTGGAAGCTGAACTGCTAAAAATAGATAGTTGTTCGTTCTGGCTCAAAATTTGCAGACGAGCAGCCTGAAGTGTCTTGAATGCAGCGTGGCGCTTGAAACTTCAAAAGTGCTGAAAGAACGCGTTGAATTGGACACTTACTAAAAATAGTAAGTTGCCGGAATTCGATGAAACTTAGCTGGGAACTTGCTGGAAGCATATTGACTGCCACGTCAAGGTTAGATTTCAACTTGATTATTTCATTCGATTTTAAATTGGCTGGAGAGTTCAAAACCCTAATTCTCAGACTTAGCCAAAATTTCAATTCAAGCTCAAAGATGGGCACATCCCGGAAAGGTAAACAACAGAAAAGGGACAGAAAGAGAGAGAGAGACAACAGGAAAACTAACTAAAATCAAGCCAAAAGACTCGAACAAAGCAAAAATTAGGGGTTCCCTATTTGCAATGGGGCGATGTGTGAAAAAGGTCACAACAATATCCTAATTGGAAGAGTGGGCCAAATCTCATTAGTTGCCAAAAGTAGAAAGTCACAATAGATTTCAAAAGAAGAATATTGTATAGAGATATGAGTAGGTCTCTTGTAGCTATGTTGAATGGTATGCAAGTAGCTGTCCCATTGCTTACTTTATTAATGATAGATGTAGAGAGCATGGACTAAGGTGCCATTAACAAACAGATTTAAGTTAGGGTTGGTGTAGATTAAAAGTAAAAATCATCAACTAAGTGCGTTCAGATTCAAAGCATCAAGGAGCAATTGTCATAATATGGCATTTTAGAGCGTCTTTAGAAACGATCCACCGTAGGAAGAATAGGAAGAAGCTTCAAAACCATCATTGAAAACTGCCTGTTAGAAGTCTATGTTTAGCTTACGCTAGCTATTTTTAGCCATCATTGTTTTAAAAAAGAAGAGTATATTTTGAGGATTGCTAATTTTAGCTTTCTTTTATTTCTAGCTATCTCTATTTATAGTTTGGAGTCAACTATTTTTAGATCATCCATGTTTAGATCTCTTGCCATGCGAGATATGCGAGCTTTAAGTGTTAAATTTGTAATAATTTCTATTGTTAGTTTAACTGGTAGCTGCATGGTCTTAGATTTAGTCTTAGTGGATAGGATTTTATTATAAAACTTGCATTGCATTCAAAGCTAGTTCCTAGATTAGAAATAGTCTTTATCTTTCTATAATTGTTTATGCAGTTAGTTTTGTAAACATTATAAATAAGTGCCTCTAATAGTAATTCTCATATCTGTTGGTTGTTTAAATTGTTAAAGAAATAATGAGCAAAGGCTCTTATTTATAGACAAGCAGAGAGTAGGGAACCCTAAAATCTCCTTGCTTTCACAATCTAGGGCTTGCTCAGCAAGCAAGCTTTATTACTAAATCTAGAAAGAAGATAACATCTAAAACCCTAGAAAGCAGAAAAAGCGGGAAACGCCAACTATTACATTTTATCTTCTTTCTCTTCTCAAAGAATGGATAAGGATCATTCCAAGAATAGAAAGAAAACGGGAAGAAAGCTTCTAGATGAAAGCTGCTTTAAAGCTCAATCATATCCGCTAAAAAGCAGGAAACTAGGTCCCGGTCAGGTGCATTGATACTGTCTTAAGGCAATATTTTGATTCTCCAAGATCTCCTCGCCTTCTGTGATCAAACTTAGAGAATCCTTCACTTCTTTGGCTGCTTTGTGAGTTAAAAGATGACTCACTAATTGATAACTTGGCAGCTCTGCAACTTTATGCTTCTGATACTTTTCTTGATTTCCAACAGAAGAATATTGCGCAACTCTTTTCTGATACCTTTCCCTTTTCTCATATCACACCTTCTCTCGTTCTTCAGCTGAGATGATGAAGTTTTGACATAATGCTGATTTGGTCTCAAACTCGAGGGGAGTGTACTCCATATTGACAACCTTGAAGAATGATGTAAACTCGCCTATGTTCAGACAAGTTTTGAGCAACTTTCTATTTTTAGAATGCTGGTTTTTTCGTCTTCAAACGGACAAATTTTTGGAAATTTTTCTGAGATATGGGTTTTGCTTATAATTTCGTTGCAATACAACCCAGATCGTCCGTTTTTGAAAATCTTGAATTTAGACTGAAAAAGCAGCAAACCCTAATTTCTTCAATTTTTCACCGAAAAAGCTGGCACCTGGGTTTTGTTCATAATACAATTAGAAATGGACCCAGTTGATCAGATTTGAAAAACACTGATGGCTGATCGAAAAAGCAGCCAACAACCCTAGGTTTTAAAATTTTCTTGAAAAAAAATTTTGTGATATAGGTTTTCTTCAAAAGAGGCGATTTGAGAGGACCGGATGGTTGGCGAATACTGCCCAGTAGTTTCATTTGACGTGCAAAATAAAAGCGGCTGCTGCAACTTGAAGAAGTTCTTGAAAATTTCCTTCAGAAGATTGAAGAGAAAAGACCCAGATGATTGAAAAATGGAATGCCTTAGTCTTCTTCTTGAAAAGTTTGATCTTCTGGATGAAAAAGCTTGAAAAAGCAAGGGTTTATGTTGCTGGTCTGAAAAATATGATGAAAAACCAGCAAGCTACGTTCTTGAATCTTGAAAAATTTCTTCAAACTTGCTGCTCCAACTTTCTCCCTTGAAGGCATAAAAGAAAGATGTTAAATAGACTTAGGGTTTTTTTTTTGCTTTGCTTTCTTTTGCTTTTATCTCCAAAACCCTAAATCTCAGCTTCATTGAACTTGGACGCCTCTTTCTTCTCTTGCAATCTTGAAAATTTTGAAAATCTATGAAAATTTTCTAAGGCATGTGAAGTTGGGCGCCCTTCTTCACCAGGGGCGCCCACTTTACCCAGTGTTAGCCAAAATTTTGGCATTTTCAACTTTTCTTCTATTTTGACCCTTGGTTTGACCTCGATCTCCGGCTTCTAGATTGATCCGACAGGCGAGCTGAAAGATTCATCGCAGAGCCAGACTGATTCTGAGAAGGATGTTCTGGAGGAGCCTTTGGCTAAAAACTTGATCTTGACCTCTGAATTCATGGGAGCCTTTTCCTTCGAGGGGCTCCAAACTTTCACAGTGTTAGCCATTTTTCTGATCTTCAATTTCTTCATTAGCTTCTCTTCTATAGACGATCTCGTCGAATTTGGAGCTCCGAGCGTCGGATCGACTGACAGTTGTGCTCATCGCGAAGCTATCGAGATTTTGAGAGGGGTCTTTTGGGAGAGATTTTGTTGGAAAGTGAAATTTGACCCCTCAAGTTTGGGCGCCCTTCTTGACTGGGGGCGCCCAGTTTCACCAGACTTAGTCATTTTTACTCTTTTTCTATGTCTGCTTCTGAACCTTGGTTTTTAGCCTTCGTCGGACCCTCTGTTTGGTGCTTCAGATCTAGCGACTGCGACATCCGATTGACGTGCTGAATATCTCGTTGGAAAGCTGGATCAATTGTGAAGAGATCTCGTTAGACACTCATCTGCAAATTCATCTGTTGGGACCCCTGAAAACTTGGGCGCCCTTCTTTACCAGGGGCGCCCACTTTGTCTTAGCCATTTTTACATAATTTTCAACTTCAAGTTTGAAACCTTCACTCTGAACCTTTGTCTTTGATTTGAATTTGCCGGAAGACGACCAGTTGAAAATGCTGACGAAGACAGATATCGCGAAGCTGGGCGGAATCTGAAAAGATTGAGCATACTTTTGGATCATGGCTGTTGAATTTACCCCTCCAAAAAGTTGGGCGCCCTTCTTGACTAGGGGCGCCCAAACTTTCAACACTTAGTCAATTTTGTAATCTTTTCCAAATTCTTCACGTTGACTTCAGTTTGAAACCTCCCGTTCGGCGCTGAATTCCGGATGACTGAGTAATCTGATAACTGCATTGCTGAATCCACTACGAAGCTGACAGGAAAGTGAGGAAGTTTGACAGGAGACGAAAACCCTAATTTTGACATTTGATGCCCTAAAAAGGTGGGCGCCTTTCTTCAACAGGGGCACCCAAACTCAGCAGTGTTAGAAAATTTCCATGACTTTTCAATTTTCTTCCTCGTTCTTCGTGCATGTTCATCTTTTCACCCTCTGCTGGAAGTTTAAGTGTTGAAACTAACGCCTGGTAGTCGGATGACCTCCATTGATGATCTCGAGTACTCAGTTACGAAAAGCGAGAATAGACCCGATGCTAGGGCAAAGCCCGATTATTTACAAGATTTTAATTTGCACCGGCTGATATGGGCGACACCTTTTGGGTACAACATTAGCTCTGTTTGGGTACCACGTAAGCCCGGATGCCACGACAGGAGGAGAACCATAGAATCTTTTTAAGCATAGACCAGTGCCTTATCCATTGGGTATCGGAGTCAACATCATTTCCTAATCACCTATTTGCAAAACTTTCCTAAGTCACCTATGACCGGACTTCCTAGTAATCACCTAATAGTTGGACTTCCCTACAAATCACCTAAAACAAGACTCCTAATCACCTAAAACACGACAGGACTGTTACGGAAAGGGGAAATACAACATAACGAAAACATCACGGAAAGGGGAAACACATCACGAAAAACAAAGAAAAATAATTACAAAGATTTACTCCACCTCTGAAAGATGTCCTTTCTGCCTGAAAGGCTTTACTTCTCTTCTCTTTGGTATCGCAGGAGACAAATCTTCAGGGATGAAGATTCTCATATCTTCATACATCCATCCAGAGGCACCTTGACAAAAGTAAGAATATGGCGCGAGGAAGGAATCAGGTACTGTTGAGTCACCAACTTGGTTGTCGTTCATCTTCGGAATGACTTTGTCGTCCATCTTTAGGATGTCTCTGAACTCTTCAAACCAATCAATCGCGTTCCACACCCGATTTCTATAATGCCGTAGATGATCCTTTCTGATATGAAAATATCCTTTGATTGGCTCATCGATCAGCTCCATATCCCCTTTAACACATAGGAGTTCAATTCCTATGTCTTTGGCATTTTTGAGGCCTAACAAAAGCGCCTCTTTTTCAGCTTCAGTAAACTCCAATTGCAAGCCATATGACAATGGGTACAATTGTTCTTTAGGGGAGATGATCACTTCCCCTGCTCTTGATTTTGTATTAGAACAACCCTCATCAAACTGTATTGTCCATAAATTTGCATCCTTTGTCGGTCTCTTTTCTGGACTAGCAACATTCTGGTCTTCACTTTCTGTCTCTGACAACGTCACATAATTACCGAGACCTGCTGCTTGATGAAGGGTTTGGGGTGGGGGGTTTGGGATTTTCACCACCATGAACTGGGATTTGGGTTCAGGTTCTATCTTGATTTTACCTTCCTCCACAGGAATGGTTGCAGACGACCAATCTAATTGCATTGCACCACCAAGATCTCTGCAGAAGCTCCGGCTCAACAACATCCCGTAGCTGGGTGGAATGTTAGCCACTAGGATATTCATCACAATTCTTTTCTCCGGACATGCCACCAACCTTACTTGAGTGTTCTTCATTTGTCCGACCAATGGTACTGACTCAGACTGGAGCGAATAACACTCGTTCTGAGTTTCCGTGCACGAGAGTCCCAATGCTTTCATCACTTGTAGAGGCATTACGTTGTCTGAGGCTCCTGAGTCAATGATACAATTGCTCAATTTAAACCCTCCTATATACAAAGATATAAAGAAAGGTTTAGGCTTTTCTTTCACTGGAATAGATGACTCGAGCAATGTAGGCTGAATTGAAGCTTCTTTCTTTGCATGTTGTATTATTCTGTCCAGCTGCTCAGGATGATCACGAAGATATTCCAGCTGAGAAATCTGCACCGTGTTCTTCATCAAGGAATCTACAATGTCAAACTTGGTTGGAGATGGGTCTTGAGCAACCGCTTTAGCATTCTCTTGTTCTCTAGCTCTCCTCCTCTCTTCTTCTTTTTGCGTTTGCAATCTCTCTTCTTCTTCTTTCTGTGCTTGCAAGTGCAAAGCACCTGTAAATGTAGGAAAAGAGCGTCTTCCATGATTTGCTGCAAGAGAGCGGTGGCAGAGGTATTCTTTTTCTTCAATAACGGGTTCAAAACATCCCGCTGCGGAGTCGCCATCGAAGTTGTCCGTTTGTGGTGAGACAACATTCGAACTTGATGTTGGGACGAAACTGGAACTAGGTGCAGCATCAACATATCCCATAATCTGATTCATTCTTAAGTTCTCAGGACATGTAGAACCGGCATGTTCGTCGGTATCATGAAAGGAGCAAAATACTGCTTGTGGTGCAGCTTCAACTTTTTGTCTTGTTGGAGGTGTTGGCAACTGCGGCTTGTAACTATTGTAAGGCTGAAAATCATTTCTCCTTGGTTGATACGACTACTGAATTTGATATTGTTGTTGAAGTTGATATTGCGGTGGTGGTAGTGCAAGCTCCTCATTGGCTACCTTTTGTAGCAGTGGATCTGCAGAACTCTGAACAAGAGGCCTGATTGAATCCTTCTTCATTATGCCAGAAATGATCATATTATCTTCTAGCTCAATGGCGTGTCTTTGTGCATCCGTCAATTCTGTTTCTTTTGCCGTCTTCAAGAAGAAGGCTATCTCTGATGGAAGAGCATTTATGAAGCAACTCATCAGAATCTCTGGTGATGGATTAAGTGTAGAAGAAATCCGCGTAACAAGACGATTAAATCTTGCTACAAACTCCCTCATGGGCTCGTTGCTCTCCATCTTTGAATTTGCAAGTTGGGAAAACAACAGATGACTGTCTTCAGCAGGCTTGAATCTCGCCAAGAATTTCTCGATCATAGTCGCCCAGCTTGTGATAATACCCGGCTCTAAGTGACTGAACCAATCAGCAGCATTTTCAATAAGAGTCTCCACAAAGAGACGCACTGCGATGTCTTCATGTTCCACGTGCAAGATGGCGCAGGCCGTTGAGAAGGCTGAAAGATGATCATCAGGATGTTGGGTTCCATCGCCATGAAACCGTGGAAAGTGCTTCCTCGACCCCTTAGGCAATTCATGATGTTCCTGCAAAGCCAAAGGTCCAATGATGTTACCCCAAGGTAATGGGGGTGGACGTCTCATGTTCCTTCCAGCATTATTGTTGTTATCACCCATTGCTTCTGCTGAATCAAGCAATAGGGTGCCAGATAGTCATACTCGTGACATAAAGCCTAAGCTTTCTTTGTTGTTTTATGCCTCGGGCCCCACGGTGGGCGCCAGAAAACTGTTGGCGTTTAAATTCGCACCTCTGGAATGCGTATTTGAAACGGACAGCTATGCACAGATAAACTGCTCTTCAAATTAGGAGGGGAAGCTCCCTCTTGCTGATGGTATTCAAGAAAGTAAACTAAAACTAAGTTGCCTATCTTTTTGATCAGCTTAGAGCACAAGGTTTATAAAACACAAACGCCGCAGCTGAGATCTTCTGAGTTAAGAATTTCAACTACGACTAACTTAAGCTAGAGACGTTTCTAACTTCTCAAGTAATACGCAAAGCAAGAGAAATTAGAAATGGACAAGGATGATTCTCTGACAAAGTGCTTCAATAAACTCTTTTCCAACAAACATCTACACACTTCAATATAAGCTGAAATCGAGATCATAAAAGCATAACACAAATAACGGAAATCTGAGATTTTGGACCAAGGCAAAAGAGGCTCATGATTTTATTACTCAAACTTCTAGAACAAAGCTCACTTCTAACATGCCTGGAACAAGCAATTGCAGCTAAAGAGGCTTGCAATCTTGCTCTTACACAATAGAAACAGCAATCACACTAACTCCTTGTTGTCTAAAGAGGCTCAACAATTTGTTTATCACAACACAATTGAACGACACTTGAATAACAAATAGAAGGCAAAATAGGCTCAGCGTTTTGTTATCACAATAACCAAGTAAAACTAAATGAGCAAAGGCTCTTATTTATAGAGAAGCGGTGAGGAGTAGGGAACCCTAAAATCTCCTTTGTTTTCATTAATCTAGGGTTTGCTCTCAAGAAGCAAGCTTTTGCCACTAAATCTAGAAAGATAAAACCCTAAAGCGTAAAAGCGAAAATCCAACTATTACATCTTACCTTCTTTCTATCCCTCAAAGAATGGATAAGTGATTGTTCCAAGAATAGAAAGAAAACGGGAAAGAAAGCTTCTAGAAGAAAGCTGCTTTAAAGCTCGATCTCATCCGCTAGAAAATTGGAAATTGTGTCCCGGTTCGGTGCATCTATGCCAACTAAGGCAATATTCTGATTCTCCAAGATCTCTTCGCCTTTAGAGAATCTTTCACTTTTTCAACTGTTTTATGAGTTCTATTCTTGCAAAACATCGCTGCCCAAAAAGATGACTCACAAATTGATGACTTGGCGGCTCTGCAACTTTATGCTTTTGACACTTCGCTTGATTTCCATCAGAAGAGTATTGCAACTCTTTTTTGATACCTTTCCCTTTTCTCATATCACACCTTCTCTCGTTCTTCAGCTGAGATGATGAAGTTTTAACATAGTGCTGATTTGGTCTTAAACTCGAGGGGAGTGTACTCCATATTGAAAACCTTGAAGAATGACTATAAACTCGCCTATGTTCAGACAAGTTTTGAGCAACCTTCTATTTTTAGAATGCTGGTTTTTCGTCTTCGAACGGACAAATTTTGGAAATTTTTCTGAGATATGGGTTTTGCTCAGAATCTCGTTGCAAGACAACCCAGATCGTCCGTTTCTGAAAATCTTGAATTTTGACTGAAAAAGCAGCAAACCCTAATTTCTTCAATTTTTCACCGAAAAAACTGGCACCTGGGTTTTGTTCAGAAAACAATTTGGAATGAACCCAGTTGATTAGATTTGTAAAACCCTGACGTTTGATCGAAAAAGCAGCCAACCCGTAGGTTTAGAAATTTTCTTGAAAAAGCTGCGATATGGGTTTTCTTCAGAAGACTGATTGGAAAGGACCCAGATGGTTGAAATTTGAATGCACTGAGGTTTTCCCTGACATGCAAAAATAAAAGCACTGCTGCAACTTGATGAAGTTCTTGAAAATTTCCTTCAGAAGATTGAAGAGAAAAGACCCAGATGATTGAAAAATGGAATGCCTTGGTCTTCTTCTTGAAAAGTTTGATCTTCTGGATTGAAAAGCTTGAAAAAGCAAGGGTTTATGTTGCTGGTCTGAAAAATATGATGAAAAACCAGCAAGCTACGTTCTTGAATCTTGAAAAATTTCTTCAAACTTGCTGCTCCAACTTTCTCCCTTGAAGGCTACCTGCAAAAATACTGAAAATAACATAAAAGAAAGATGTTAAATAGACTTAGGGTTTTGTCTTTGCTTTGCTTTCTTTTGCTTTTATCTCCAAAACCCTAAATCTCAGCTTCATTGAACTTGGACGCCTCTTTCTTCTCTTGCAATCTTGAAAATTTCGAAAATCTATGAAAATTTTCTAAGGCATGAAACTTTGGGCGCCTTTCTCCAAGAGGGGCGCTTATTTTCACCAGTGTTAGTCAAAAATTTGACTTTTTCAACTTTTCTCCATTTTACATGCTACTTCGCCACTGATTTCACATCGTACCAACCCGACAGCGAAATGGTTCATGGCTTTTGTACCGACCGGAACCGAAAGATGTCTCCGAGGCACCTTTGTCAAAAGTGGATTTTACCTCGAAAAGGTTACGCCTATCTCGACCAATGCCTTACCAACACTTAGTTTATTTTTCACCTTTTTTCACTTTTGTTTTGAATCTCTTTACCTCTCGGCCGGGACCTTCCGCTCAGCCTTTGAATCGATGATCATGAAGCCCGCTTTGTCGCGGTCGGTCAGCTCACTCCAAAGCCAGCTTGAATTCTCGACGACATCCCGCTATAGCTTCTATCGCGAAATTCCTCTGCTTGCACCTTGAAAGTTGGGCTTCTTCGCCTAGCCTGGCCCATACTTAGAAAAAATTTCAACTTCATCTTTCTTCGAAGTTTCAGATCTTCGCCTTTTATACCTTTGACTAACTTGAATTTGCTCTTGTAGACCGATCATCTCGATGTTCTCGACGGGATATCCATCGCTGGCCGCATCAAAACCGAAAGCAACTTCCATTGGAGACCGTAACCCTAATTCCTTCATTTGGCACCCTGAAAAGGTGGGCGCCTTTCTTCAACTGGGGCGCCCAAACTTAGCAGACTTAGAAAAATTTTCATGACTTTTCAATTTTCTTCCTCGATCCTCGTGCATGTTCATCATTTCACTTTCTGCTGGAAGTTTTGAATGCTAAAATTAACGCCTGGCAGTCGGATGACCTCCATTGATGACCTCGGAACTCCAGATATGCTTCTGAAAAAGCTGAATAGACCCAGTAGGGCAAAACTAATTATTTTAAGATTCTGACTGCACCAACTTGATACGGAAGTATTTTGAGCCAATCAAAATCAGTTTGGACTCGCCTGACCAACTTTCTATTTTAGAAATTTTCTATTTTTAGAAAAATTTGCCAAGATCCGCTTTGAAAGAAACCTAAAAACTCCAAAAACGCATAATTTCGAAAATTTCTAAAATAGCGCTTTTCCTAAAAATTTAGGGATGAAAACTTAGATCCTGGTTTTGTAGGTTACTACTCCCGCTAGTAACGACGCTTAAATTGAAAATTTGCAGTTTAACCCTCCATGTAAGACATGCAGGCACCAAATTTTGACCTTTATTTTGATTTGACAAGATTCTTTAGCTCATTTCTTCAAAATGTCTAAGTAAAAATAAAAATTTTAATTTTGGGCACAACAAAGCTCACCTATCAAAATGCGCCCTTTGGGTGAGAGATGATTGGAATTTCTTTTCTAAGTTTTGTAAACTTGAAGCTCCCCTCCTAGTATGCGCCCAAGTTTGAAAAGGTGCCATGAAGAAAATTTTCTAAGTGTAAACATGAGAAGCTCAAGCCCCATATGCGCCTTGAAGAAGAAGTAGCATCAAATTTTTTTCTAAGGCACCCAAAGTGGAAGTTGCACCCTCATATGCGCCTAGGGGTTGAAGGGAGAGTAAAATTTTTCTAAGTATACAAAATTTGAATTTCAACATCTTAAATGCGCCCATGATCAAAAAGATGGCTTGGAAATTGACTAAGGCACTCAAACTTGAAGTTCCCTACCTCATTTGCCCCTTGACTCATGAGTGGACCCTTGAAACTTTCTAAGTATAAGAAGTGAAAGCACACCGTTTGAAATGCGCCCACCAAGCTAAAGAAGGTAAGTTAAAAGTCTCTAGGTGTTTTAAACTAGAAGTAGCCCCTTCCATATGCACCTACACTTGAAGAAGCATGGAAAAATATTCTAAGTATAAAAACTTGAGGTAGAGGGGGTGAAATGCGCCTTCACTTGTGGATGGAGTTAGAAATTTTTCTGAACTTGAAGTATAACCTTCCAAATGCACCTAGGTAAAAGGAGTCACTTGGAAATTTTCTAAGTGTTGAAATATGAAACTAGAAGGGGTCATTTGCGCCCAAGGAGGAAGAGGGTGGCTGAAAGTTTCTAAGCATGAAAAATGGAAGCTGGCCATGTAAAATGCGCCCTACCTTGAAGAGAAATGCTTGAAGATTTATTTTCTAAGTAGCGAAACTAGAAGTTCTACCCTTCATGAGCGCCTTTGACTGAAGGGGTGAGCTGGAAGAGAATTTAAGTGTGGAGCTTAAATTGAAAGATTGACCTCTCATATGTGCCCAGCAGCATGATGGAGCTTGAAAGTTGACTAAGTCCAGCAAAGTGGGAGTAAGGACCCCTATATGCGCCCAGCCATGAAGGAGGAGATTGAGAATTTGTTTGAGGCACTCAAATTGAAACTGTTGAAAATTTGAAGAAGGCCTTGCTAAATGCGCCTAGACTTGCATGGGAAGCTTTGAAAATGTCTAAGTCATCAAAATTTGAAGCTTTGGCATCAAAATGCGCCCTAGCCATCTCAGCCCTAACCCTAAAAACAGCCAGAATGAGGAGTGGGCAATAAATGAGCAATTAATGGCCACCATCCTCTAGAAGATTCCCGTTTGTAAACGTGTTCACACTGTTCTTCTTTCTAGACTAGTATGGCAAGCAAGTTCTCGATCTGACTCCAAGGCGACAACTTCTTTCTCCTGCTCAACGATGATTTTCCTCCTTGATGTTGTTCTTCAACTTTGAAGTTCTTGAGGATCATTTCTAACCTTTGGGCCTTCATCTTTTCCTATCTTGGACTTGATCATTTCTTCCTCGCCATCCACCTGACTGCGTTGGGTGCACATTGGGTCCTTGAGGAGAAACTCCAACACTTAGCCATTTCTTGCAACTTTTCTTCTTTCATGTTTTGGGTGCAACTGAGATCTCGTGGAAGAGCTTGAAACTCATAACTTTATCTCCCTTCAAAGGTTGTAATATCATCGTGCTTCACCACTTCAAGTCATTGTGCTTTGGCCTTGACGTTCACCCTGCAAAACAGATAAAAGAAGAGCATCAAAACACTTAATAATATAAATCCACTTTATTCACCTGATATCCATGTTTTGATTTCCAAGGGTTCATTGTTTTTCTCCAGCACAACCATTTCCTTCAAATTCCTCATGCCTTAGAATATTTCCATATTATCACTCATGCCCCTTAGGGCGCGTCAAGAGACTTGAGCTTCCGTTTTCATTCCACTGACTGAGGCATTCACTCTAACATTTCATCCAACTCTGGCTCGAGCAAAATGTTTTCATCAGGAATTTGATCAAAAATTATCTAGGCATCCAACTTCAACTTCATCCGCCCAGGCATTCTTATGTCAACAACACATTTTATTCCTTGCCTTAGAAATTTTTTCAAATTTTCCTTAGGAAATTCATCAATCCTGTGCCCATCAAAAATCTCCATCCTAAAGTCCTTGGCGAATTGTGGAAGACTTTGAAATCCATCCCTTGTCGAAAATCTTCAATACCCAGAAGAAAATTTTCTTCATAATGTGTCGAATTCATGGGTATACAACAAAGGGGGACATTTGATTTTTGAATTTTAAACCTTATAAAAATATTTTCTTATCAAATTTATTTCCATTCTTCATCTCTGGGCGTATTTTCCTGCTCCGACTTGAAAATTCTTTATCAACCTTGCGATGCTGGCACTTCTGACTTCTCCACTGGCAATTCCATTCGTGTTTCAAGAAAATTTCATCACTACTTCAACTTGGGCGTATTTTCCCTAGAGATGAAATTTTGTGCCTTCGAAAATTTTAAATTAAAATCACAAACATAGGCACATTTTGAATTTTGCCTTAGGAGATTTTCATTCAACTTCAATCATTTTGCCTGTGGTGAGGAAAATTTTATCACCACTTAGCACAAGTTTTTCTTTAAATGCCTTGAGCGCATGGTTCCCGCACCCTTCACATGGCTGTGCCACAGGTTGATTGTGACAGAGATGAAGCAGTGCCAGAAAATTACGTAGTCACAACTTTGGAGTTAGGACGCCCCACAAGTGCACAAATTGTAGAAGAATGTGATAACTCTTATCATGCCCTCAAGGATAGATTGTTCAAGAAGGAAGGAAAGTACAAGAAGTTGAAAAGAGAGCATAAGGCCTTGATAGGATATGTGCAGTAGCTGTCTCGTCCTCGTGGGCAGGAGATTCCAGCGATAGAACTTCCAGCGGAGATACCTAGAGAGTCAATCAATGGCTTGATGGAGTTAGGGAAGATGGCACAGGAGGTAGACAAGTG
>VDFB02182901.1:0-30735 GCA_007258455.2 Sequoia sempervirens | reverse complement strand
GATATGTTTTAGCTTGAAATCCATGTTGCCCTACACAGAGATTGCTCAAAATGTATCATTGTTCTAAAGAAAATATGTGCTTTCTTTCCACAAGCCAGATTCTTTCAGTGATCCAATCATAGATTATAAAGGGTTGCTAAATATAGCTCAAAGACACACTAAATGCTCTGAATATACTTGTTTAAGGAAAAAAGGAGAATAATTACAATGTCGGTATAAAGCACCTTGGCAGCAACAACTTACCTCTACATTGGCATCTGATGTTGAGTCTAACAAATCCTACAAGCCAACAAGAAATGATGATCACCTAAATATTCATAGCCCACCCATGCTTGCAATTTGGTGTGACAATGTTGACTTCTAGCTAGTTTTTTCTAGGAAAATCGTTTAAAATTATATTTCTAAATATGCAACTAAATCTATGAAGAAATCAAAAAATTATCTTGATATGTTGAAAATACTTGCAAATACAAATATAGTTGAGGATAGAGCACTACTTGTATATCAAAAATTCATAATGAATATTCTTGTGGAATGTGGCATCTTTGTACAAGAGACATGCCATATGTTATAGAAATTGCCTCTTCTCACTTCAAGCCCACAGTATGTTTGTTTGCATGTTGCCAAAAAAGCATGGTTTTGTATAAATAAAGATGATGCTGATGAATACCTGCAAACAAATTATATTCATTGCTATATGCAAAGGCCTCAAGGGCTAGGTGGTGTATCCCTAATTGACTCAGTCAACTTATATACACATTCAAAGTAGCACAAAAAGGCCAAATGGAAACCAAGACACTAGTCTACAATTGGCCTTGTGTACCCATTGTTCAAGACTATTCCCATTGAAGATTCATAAATATTTGAGATATTTTGTTGGACTAAACTTATGTTATACAAACCATTTCGAAACATACAAATAGATAGAGGTCTTTCCAAACAAGAGATCATACAAAATTGGAAAGTTTTAAAAATAGTTGGTTATCATCCTTGGCATGTTAATAGACTTCCAGTTGCATCCATGATTGAAGAAGAACAGGCTAGTGATACTGATGATTTGAACCATCAACCTTCTATGGATGAATATGAATGGGAAGTTTTATTGCAGCTTGGCACAACTACTAACTTTAGTATAAATTAGCTCTAGTTGTTGGGTAGGCGGGACTTTGATATGAACCATTCATGGAATACAAACCATGTGCTTGAACAACTTCATAATATTGCTTTGTAGTTCATCCCATTAGCTAGGGCACAACGTGAGCAAGCTACGATACAATTTTTTCCTGTAAATACATCATCCCATCAGCTTTCACCAAAACAACAATTGGCTCTTCAAATCATCCAATCCCATTGCATGCAGCCTTCCCCTAAATCCCCTCTCTGCATGATCATTCAAAGGACAGTTAGCATTAGAAAATCTTTTTTGATAAATTGTATTAGACAACAAATAAACATGTCTACTACTAGTTTCAATAGCTCATTGCTCACATTCGCCCCTATTTGGATTGTCAAATTTTGCAAATTTGAAGTGTCCATTTAAAAAAAAATGCCTTTGCACACTTAGAAGTGCACCTAACAAATCTGCCCAAGTAACCCACTTTAGAGGGTCATATTTCAGAGCCTATTGATTTTCATGAAAAACCCATCAATAAATTCATGCACGTGACATATGTGAACGCACATGTTAATTTTTAGCTTCCCATGATAAGTTTTGATAGGATTTTGAAAAGTGAAGTTGGAGGGTTTTGGCACTATTTTGCTATTTGCAAACTTCTAGTTCTACAAAGTGGCCTCCTGTTCAAGTGAATATCATCCAACTGGTTGATTTTCAAGTCAAAACGATTGTTTCTCTCCATTCTCCATACACTCATGTGCTCCCATGTCATATTTTAGAGCTTCATGATTTGATTTGATATTTTTACCAGGCCTAAACCAAATGCAATTTGTTTAGTTTTACACCTGCATTTTTTGAAACCTTTCAAGGAGGTCAACATTGACCCTTGATATCTTGTGAATATTGGTGATTCAATCTAATCCCTCTTTCACACATGCTTAGTGTACCAAAATTATCTTTTGTGTCTAGTGGTAGCTCACCTAGAGTTAATTTGATATTTTTTCAAGAAGGCGATTTCATGAGTTTTAATTGGTTCTGAACAACTGCATTTGTAGAAAAGTTTGATTGAGAAACTTTGACAGTTAATATCTTTCACCTCATGACTCTCTTTTCCAAACCATCTTTTTCACTCCATTCTTGAGTCATGACAAAAATGAGGCCATCAAAGAAATTTCTACTCATGTAAACATAGACCCCTATTTTACGCATCTTATGTGGTAAAGGCTTGAATGGGAAAACAATGATTTTTCAGGAAGCATTATATATGGTTAAGAGTAAAAGAGAAAATTAGGCTTTTCAATCATCTTCTTGGGAAACAACACCAAGTCATGGTAATGGAAAGGGGCACTATATTTTTGATAATCATAGTTGCATAATGTAAATCATATGTAGAGGTTTCTTAGGATTGAGTCCCCATTTGAAGACCGAGACCATCCCATAGTTGTTTGCTAGGTGAATAGAAATACAAGGAAATAAAATGATGAAAGAGAATGAAAGTCTCAAGTTATGAATGGAGCAACCATTCTAATATTTGAAAAAGGAAACTTCACAGATTAGGTACCATCGAGCCTACAAAAAGAGCTAAATCTAGTGCTAGGTTTTTTATGTCAAAATTTTACTTTAGAGTTGGAATCCCTCTGCTATTTGCACCATGATAGAGAAGCTGCCAACGCATGTCAAGGCCAATAGAAATTTTAAAGCCTATATTGAAATGCATAGATGCTAGACTAAGGAAATTCCCATGGTAAGAGCAAAGCAACCATCATACTAGGCATGAAGAATTTCCATGCACTTGTCAAATAGGATCAATTTGAATGTGAATGTGGAAGCATAGTCAAGGTTTGTGATTTCTTATGAGAGAACAAAACTTTCAGTGAATGTCACGCCCAACATCATATTTAGAAAATGAATTTGTTGAAAAGTATTAGAAACTTTCAAGCAAATGCTTTGAACGTTTAGCATAGGTTTGCTGAATAGGCATAAGAAATTCCAAAGAATGCCATGGTTGCAAGATATATCCAAACTAGATTGGTTGAAAGGGATCAAACTCTATAAACCTGGAGCGCTAGTTGCAAGATAAAAACATGTATGCAATGTGTTGGATCATACACAATGCATGGGAACTAGTTATGGTCATCGTGCCTCAAAAAAATGTGGTCTCTGAAGAAACCCTTACACCGCACCATGAGGCTGCTACACAAAGTATTTTTATTGGTGGTTGATCCATTCAATGGTATGAAGGAAGCCAAGGAATGTTGGATGAATAAAGAATGAAGGTCAAGACCTAAAGTAAAATATGGAGATCTACCAAAGCACATAAGATAAAGGCATATGTTGTGAATGCTTGGCCACCATGATTGATGGAAAAGTTGTGAGATGCAAAGCAGATTTAGAGCAAATTGAGTACAAAGTTTCCATAGGAGAAATTAGGGAATCTTGTAACTCGTTACTAGGCCCTCCTACCATTTTCCCATTCAACTGGTGATGAGCAATGGTGTTCATCGCCCATCGTGGGTTAGTCTCCCATTTTTGCACTTCATCACATGATGCATGAGAGGTGAGCAATGTTGGGAGAAATGTTTGGTGGGCCCATCAAAGGAATAAATGGGTATAGTTTTAAAAGAGGCATGATGGTTTTAAAAGAAAATTCTTTTAAACACAAAAGGTGAAATATAAATGGATGGTTTTATTTTCACTATTGAAGGCAAGCTTTTAAACATGAAGTGAAAATATAAAGGGCACAAGTGAATTCTTATCAGCTCAGTGAAAGATTTAAAATGCCAACATTAGTAAAAGATAAATATATGGTGGAAAGAATGTTTGAAGGCCCTCCCTTATAAAATGTGAATATAATATTTCACTGGGAAGTGATTTTTCTAGTCAATGAAGAGGATAAATGAAGCTTTTGTGGGAAAATATTTTCATTAAGGCCCAAAGTGAAATATTTTAAAAATGTCTTCACTATGAAAAAGGAAATTTTTAAAGATAAAATAAAAGGGGAGAGCTGAGGAGTAAAAAACACTCTACAGGTGAAAATGTGATAGTGCATGGGAAAATGAGAGGCTGGGTAACTATTTTAACAGATGGAGTTTTGTTTTCTTGGAAAATAGGTAGAACAACTTGGTGGCAAATATTATGTTGCAAATAGAGGTGCAAATTTAAATACCTGGGGATGAAATGCAACTAAAATTTGTTTTGAAATGAGGGGAAATGAAATGTAATTTTACAATAGCCTGGAGCTTGTTTTCTCCTTAATGTATAAAAGGAAATTCAAGGCTATTGTGTTGGGGGTCTTTTTTCAAATTCTAGATCTAGAAAATGCATAGTGAAAACACAAATAGATTATGAGTCTGTAGCTTAGGCTTTGGGGTTAGATGAGTAAATTTTGTCAATTATATGGCTTATGAGCATGCCTAAATATAAATGCTAATATCTCAAGCCTATTGTCTCTCCATTTTGACATTGTGTATAATTTATTAATGGATTTGGATCAATGATCTGTTCATCAATTATCTTAGTCTCTTACTTTGACATATGATTTAATTGCTGCTATGATCTAATGGATGAGTTAAATGCTTTAGTTAAGTCATTGATTCATGCTTATGTCATTTGGATTTGTTAAGCAATCACAAGAGTTTGGGTGTTAATTTGTAAATTGTAAGGAAATTGCAAAGATTATGGATGTTCAGGATTAAATCTTCCTTGTAGTTCAGTTTGCTTTGTTTTGACTCCATGCCCTAAGATATAGCACTAATCTTGAGGTGTTGAATGTACTTCCTATGTTTCTGGTATTTGATTTGAGAAAAATCATTCATAAATATACATTCAATTCATCTACCTTTGCTATAGTTTGATACTATTTGATATTCTCAGCTATAGATGTTTGAATTCTCTCAAGGAAATGCCAATTTCTTGAACGATTTCATCTATTCAACAATAAATGAGAATATATCTACATAATATGCAATGTATGTGGAAATATTGTGAAAGAGTGTTATAAATACATTGTGGGATCACCCTCTTGAGTTTTGTAGAGCCCAAAGTGCAGAAGGAAAGAAAAATTACTCTCTTGTTCATTGACCCACCCTCTTTAAGGTTGCTTACTATTGGAATTGGAAAATCCATAGGCTTCCTTGAAGATCTAGTTGGTATTTAAAAGAGACAACAACCCCCACAGTTATTTCTGCGTATAACATATGCACCTCCATAATCCATACAACCCTCCAGATTCCCATAAAGGATATGAATCCTTTGCAAGGTCAGCGATTGACAATATTCCAAGTGAAATTTAAATATATTCAATAAATTTTGATAGATGAAATGAGTTTTCTAGGCCTAAAGTTTCTACTTAAAATAGGTAGCCAATTGCACCAAGCATTCCCCGATAACCAGAGGGAGCCATTAGGTGGTGTTTCTATAATCCTTGCTGGTAATCTTGCCTAGTTGCCACCTGTTATGGATACCCCTATTTATGCTTCACGCTCATCGGTTGTAACCTTATGGTATACTTTCATAGTCTCAGTCACATTGGACACTATTTTTTGCCAAAAAGGAGATAGCCCTTTCCAACAATAGTTTTAGGAAATCCTTCTCCATATAAGAAATGGTGAGGCTCTCCACAATGACTAGGAAGAGCTTATGAAACAAACAAATAAATTCTCCAACCACAAAAAAATGATCAAACTGTTAAACCTACCCATAGCCATTAGCATTGCTCAAGTAGCACAACAATAAACATCTAATCATGGAGATGATGACCAACTTCTCCCAGAACTGCTACTTTTTGTTGGTGAATAGGTGATGCTAACAAAAAATTCATGGATTCAAGCTAGCCTAGTCAAAGGATCCCTTAGTCTTGCTACAACTATTGTGTACAATGCATATTGTTAACTGCTAGATTTTCCTGACTATGTTGTTGTTCGCTTCCAAAATTACATTGGTTCACCATGGGATCCAAAAAACCCAAGAGACATCCCCATCCCAACTATAACTCAGGGTAGTCGAACACAAATTCCACTCACCATGGCATGCGGAATCACAATACATAAAGCACAAGGCTAACATTAGATAGAGCAATGATAAACATAGGCAACAAAGAGAGGCAAGGGTTGACTTTTACAACTATCTCTCATGTTAAATCAATTGGAAGACTCTGCATTGATCTGACATTCTCATTTGAGAGATACTCCAGAATTAGCAACAACAAATACACTGCTTGATGTCGCAATGAAGAGGCACGTTTGGAACAGCTCCAACCCCTACCAAATGCTTCCACCCCCAGCTCATGCTCTGACTTATAAAAAAGGCTCCAAAACAATTATTCCTACATTTGGTCCAGACTGTATACCATCCTATTTTCAAGGCTTTCTAAGTTAAATTTTACTAAAGCATACCATGTAATAATCTGTGCAAAATGGGTATAATGTTAAAGATGCATAGAGATATTAGGCAACAATAAGCAGGGTGCTGGCAAGAAGTTGAGTCCACTTTTTGGCCAAAAAGTGGAAGTGTTTTCCCTGATTTTCAGCATTTGACACATTTGACCTTAAAATTTGAAGCACTTAGAGATGAAATCTTTGAAAAAGTCACTAATCATAAAATGTAGTACTCAGAGTCTAGTTTTCAAATATGTAATTTATTTCAATACCTGGATTGTAAAAACTGAGTTTCAATAGGTGTTTCTAAAAACCACTATTTAAAAGTCACTTTTTTAATACCATACCATGCACGTGTACAACATCTGTATTTTGACCTAAATTATCTTATTTGTCTAAATCCTTTTGGGAAAAGATTTGTGACTCATTGAAGCTTGTTCTCAATATTTTTTTGTAATTTCTATTGAATATTTCTTTTTTTAATTTTTTATTAGGCATATTTGTTGTTTTGAAAAATCATCGTGTATGAAACACATAAGATGACTGAAAGGAAATAGAAAAGAGAAATGGAAAGTACTAATAAAGAGAAATTGTTTGAAGGAAAGAAATTACCAAATAAATTGAAGTAGCCAAACCAAGCACCACCAAAGCAAGAGAGACACAAATTTGTTAAGGGGAAAAAAAAGAAAAAACCCCAATATTATGAATGGAGGAAAAATGCCTAAAGAATAATACAAAGAGAGAGAGAGCTTCAGCCTTAGCTTGCTTGCTTGAATCTTAAAGAATGAGAGGAGAGGCACCTCAATAAGTAGAGGTGAGAAGGAGTTAGAATGTAACTCCCAACTCAATGAATGCCACCATTCATCTATGTGTGTGCAAAGTGTCACCTCTTAAGGAGGTGGTTACAAATATTCCTTAATAAAGGAATTAAAAATAAGCCATCCTCACACATGTGTGAGATGATAAAAAGACAAAAGACTTGTAGGGATTCCTTTGGAATATTCCTACAAGTTAATAAATAATTACAATTAAAGAATAACCTTTACCAAGTAAGGATTAATCTTCTAACATCCCCCCTTAAGCTTTACTTGGGGAGGTTACATCAAACCCTTCAATGGGTTGTAATCCAAGATTTTTACAATGAAAGAGAAATTTATCTTTACAAAGAGCTTTGGTGAGAATATCTACAACTTGATCTTCACCTTTACAATACAAAAGAGAAATTTTCTTGTCTTCAATTTGCTCTCTAATGAAGTGATGTTGAAGAGAAATGTGCTTGGTCCTTGCATGAAAAATTGGATTCTTTGCCAAAGCAATAGCACTTTGATTATCACAATATAAAGGAGTAGGATCCTTTTGAGGTAGACCCAAGTCTTCAAGTAATCTTCTTAACCATAATGCTTCTTTAGATGCATTTGTACAACCTTTATATTCAGCTTCTGTAGAACAAAGAGAAGTAGATTGTTGTTTATTACTATTCCATGAGATTGCACCTGATCCAAGAAAGAAACAATAACCAAAAGTGGATTTCCCATCATTGGGATCACCTCCTAAATTTGAATCAGTATAACCTTTTAAAGAAAAATCACAATTTGCATCATAAAAGAGACCAAGATTAAGAGTGCCTTTAACATATCTTAAAATTATTTTTGCAACTTTAAAATGAGTTTGTTGTGGTTTAGACATAAATCTAGAAACCAATCCAACACTTTAGGTGCTTTCCAAATTTGCATACCCAAAATAATGTAATAGGCCCAAATCACTCATTTGAAATTGTTGATTGAGTAGACTTAACATCACTAATAAAAAAAGTTAGAACTAGAAGTGATAATTAAATCATTAAAATAATAATCACAATATTATTTTCACTATGCTTAATATATAAATTTGGACCATTTTTACTTCTAATGAAACCATGAGATAGAAAGAAAGCATAGCCCAAATTATAAAATGTCAATATATCTAGACATAGCAATAATAGTTCTAGGTTTCCTCTCACTACATCATTTGTTGTAATGTAAAGGGAAATTGTGTCAAGATTAATAATAAAGGACTTTGAAAATTAGTCCTAAAGATGGTTTTAAAAAAACCATATTGCCTTCAATAAAATAATGAAACATAAAGGTTTCAAGAACTTGATCCCCATCAATTTAGAAAATAGATCTAAGTTCATAAAAAAAAATAAGTGCATACCATCAAAGTGGATGGAAATATTTTCCATGGGTCCCAAAAAAAACTCCAATGAGACTTGATAAAATATATGATTCATTATAGATAGGGCTCCCTATGCAACATTACTGCAAATGTGACTAGCACAAAAAATATATGTAAAGGCTCCATTGAGACTTGATAAAGTGATTAACTTGCAAAACATATATAGATGGAATAAATCCATCAAGAAGGCAAATACTCCAATGAGCTTTTAATTTTCAAAAAATATATAGATGAAATAAATCCATCAAAAAGACAAATTGACCAATAATGCACAATATCAGATTAATGAGACACAATAAAATATCAAATTCCCTTTTTCAAAACAACATAATTGTAGTTGAGAAGGAAACACTAGATTTGTTTTAAATATTGTAATAGATGAAAAGCCACAAATCAAGCCACCTTAAGTTATGAAAATTAATATTAAAAATAAATAAAAATTATGATGGAATAATGGGAATTGCATATTATGAAGTGAAGTATTATTAAGTATAAATAAGTCATTTAAGACGATATTCATGCATTCATGACTACATGAATATCCCCTTTTCATATTCCAAATATAATTGAGTAAAACAAGTACACTATTATTGGGTTGATCAAGTCCAATAATAAAGTACTTGTGAAGTTATTTAAAAAAAATTATGTGAAGCAACATGATGAGATGCACCTAAATCAATAACCCATTCAAAAAGGTTTAGAAACATTCAAACTACATGTAAAAGCACGTCTAGATTGATCACCATTGTTATGAAATTGTTGATTATTTTGATTCATAGGCTTTTTCTCAATTTTCTTTTTAAAACAAGTATTTTGCCAATGACCATCCTTATTACAATAAGTGCAATGTGGTCTCTTAGAAGAGTTAAACTCTCTAGGATCATTGCCATTATTATAATGAGGTTTGAAATTATAATGTTGTTGTTTAGAATGAGGTTTAAAATTTTGCTTATGCTTAGACAAGAAAGCATGTTCATTAGACTTAAGAGTACCAAACTGAATTAACTTAGCCTCTTCTTGTCTTAATAAATCACGAAAAATATCATAAGTTAATTGAGTAGCTAAAGAAGGAATAGCTAATTGAGCATGAATATTAGTAATGAATTGCTGAAATTGTCTAGGAAGACACTTTTTAAGAATAAGATGAATTAATCTAAGATTATCTAATTTAACTCCTAAACCATCCAATTGACTATTTAAAGCATCAAATTTCAATAAAAATTCATCCATAGATTTAAAATCACAATACCTCAAATCTTCAAGTTGATCTTGAATTTGAATTTTTCTTGATTCATTTGTACTATCATAAATTGTTTTGAGTTTGTCCCATGCTTCATAGGCAGTTGTACATGTCCCAATGTGAACATAAAGTTCGGGTGACATGGAGATACCTATGAGGCCAAGGGCTTCCTCATTTTTGAGATTCCATTTTTCGATTTCATCTTTGGATGCAGACGAACCTGGTTTAGATTTAGGATCTGTAGCTACATCTAAAAGATGTTTAAACCGAAAAATAAAGCATATATGAGTTTTCCAAGAATGATAGTTAGAAGAATTCAACTTAATTTCAGGAATTAAAGTAGACATGATTGTAATAAAAAATTTAAAACTTTACTAAAAGAAATGCTTTACGAGTTGAGAAAGGAAATAACACTAATTAAGCTTAAAAAAAAAAAAATCATTTTTAAGTAAAATTAAGGTCTTGAAAAATACTTTTGATTAAATTATTATTATTTAAAAAAAAATCCTCCTTTAAAAAACCAACTATAAAAATAAATAATCTAAAAAATAACTATAAAATTAAATTGATATATAAAAAATATGTGAATTAAAGTAAATTTTAAATTGATATTATTAAATATTAAAGTTTAAATTAATAAATATTTTAAAACATTCATATAAATTTAAAAAACAAGATACTTCTTTTTTAAAAAGAGAAGAGATACTTATAAAAAATATTTTAGCTTTTTAAGGACATACGTTTATAAAATCTTAAATGAATGAAAACTTTTAAAAGAATTTAAAAACTTTATTCACATTAAAAGAGATGATCAAAAAAAAGATTTAACGAAATGAAAGATAGAATCGATTTTTTTAAGATCTTATAAAACTTTAAAATAAATTGAATGCAAATAAAAGAAATGTGGGCAGGATAAAAGGAATTTGAACTACAGATTTAACAGAATAAAAGAAACATGGGCGGGATAAAAGAAATTTGAATTGAAGATTTAAAATAAAATTGTGCAGGCAGAACAAGGGTATTCTGAGCAGCGACAGGAGGGTTGGGAGAGCCAAGCACAGAATAAAGGAGTCAGGTTTTGGTAGTGACGGTGATGGCGGCATGGGCTAAGCCTCTAAAGCCTTAAAAAAATAGGTTTAGATTGATTTAGATTTAGGATTTGTTATATTTTAGAAAATTTGCTTTGTTTTTTATTTTTTTTAAAACCTCTAAAACAGAATAATAAGTGTTGAAGCCCTTAAAAAAATGATATTATTTTTTTCATAAATAAATCTATGAAGTTTTTTTAAAACTTGAAAGAAAATAAATGTAAATTTTTTGTTAAAAAAAAGATAGATATTTTTTATTGATTTTTTTATTTATTAAAAACAAATCTAAGCTAGAATAGGGTTAGAGCCCTTATGATTTTTTTTTTACAAAATGTAAAATATAGTGATTTTTTTTACAAATTTAGCTAAAATTGTGATGCAGGAGCATCCAGTGGTGTAAGGGCAATCTTGAATCACCCAAAATAGTTAAATTTCAAGTTTCTTAGTTTTTATATGTTTTTACATTTTTGGACACCCTTTCATCATAATGAAATTCCCAATTTATGGTTTTTATTTTCTATTCCTGGGTTGAAAGGTATTGCAGTTTTAGTTTTCCATATTTGCACCTGAAAATCTTTCAAGTTAGATTTGAGGCACTTAGAGTTCCCGGATCGCCCAAAACTTGCTGAAACTAGCATAGCTAATTTTGAGCGCATTGTTGACTTCGAGACCTTTCCAACAGTTCATAACCTGAGTACTGGATCAAAAGTTATGGCCCCGGGAAGTTGGCGCACTTTCTAGAAGATACAATTGCAAATGTTCTTTGAAATTTAAACTTCAAGTTGTAATTTTTCAGTGCCAAACTGCCTAAACTCAAATTTGAGTGTTGTTTTGGCTCCAAACTAAAGAGGAGCTCTATTATGGGCGGGTTTCTAATTTTTTGGTAACTTTTGGGGACAAGTTTGCATATTGCGAAAGGTTATTCAGAGTTGTCTGTAACTTGCATGTGTTGTAGAACTTGGGGATTTGAGATCCTTTGCATGTAAGAAGCTCCATTTTCTGAATAATAAAATTATTCTCTTGTTTGTGGGTTATTTTCTGTGTCTCAGGTTGTGCCCTCATCAGGTGGTATTAGAGCGAGTTTTTTTGAGCATGTGGACAGATCACCGATCGTGAGGCAGTTCGCACTAGGACTGTGGTTGTGGGTCAAGGTCAAGAAAGATTCCTCCAAGAGTGATGCCTGGTAGGCGTGGTGGTGCTAGAGGTGGTTGAGGTGGTAGAAATGCTGGTGGAAGAGATGCACTGGCAGCCCTCCAGAGATAGATTGATGCATTACAAGAGCAGTTGAGAAGAGGGTTAAACTTGAGGGAGGAAAGTGAGGATGAAGGAGAGGAAGAAGGTTCAAATGTAGAAGAGGAAGAAGAAGCAATTGACCAAGACCAAATGCGACTAATAAGGGCCATTTTGAAGATCGAGAAAAGACCTATAGTAGAAGTCCCTAGTTATTCTTTGAGTATGAGGAAATAGAGGACCCAGATTAGATTAACTTGGTGAAAATGAAGCTGAAGGGCCATGCCAGTATTTGGTGGAAAGAGGTCTAGTTGGAAAGAAATCAAACAGGAAAAGGCAAGATCACCAGATGGGATCATATGGTAGAGAAACTGAAGAAGCAGTTCATACCAGTGGACTATGAGTTAGATCTATTGAAGAAATTGCAAGGGTTGAAGCAAGGAAGCAGATCTGTGAAAGAATATACTGAAGATTTTCACAAGATAATCATCAGAACAGGCCACACATAGGCCAATAAGGAGAAGGTAGCCCGATATCTTAATGGGTTACGATCGAGCATTCAGGAGGAGTTGTTTAGCCGTACGACCACCATTGAGGATGTGTATCATTTGCTCGAAGGTGGAAGAGAAGCTAAACAAAAGATTTGATGGCAAGCAAAAGGATGAGAATGTAAAGTAAGGGTAGTGGAAGACCTTCAAGAAGTCGAAATGACATGAAAAGAAAAGTGAAGATGTGGGTACCACCAAGCCAAAGGAATGACAACTTTACCACCTCGTGATCAAACAAGGATCAAAGAGGTAGAGGATGAGGGAGATATGGACAAGGATCTAGAAGAGGTGGTTTCAAAGGAACGTGTTTCCAGTGTGGTGAAGAAGGGCATCGAGCCTATGAATGTCCACAACACCAAGGAAGGGAAAACAAAAGGCCAGAAGGTCATGGAAGGGTTGTGCATGCAGATGAGGAGGCCCAATCTAAACATTCAAATGATGCTGAAAGGGGAGAAGCCCTAGCGATTAGGAGAGCCTTGGTGACTAAGAAAAAGGAACTAGAACAGAGGAAGAATCTGTTTCGCACAAGGTGCAAGTGTGAAGGAAAATGTTGTGATGTCATTATTGACGGTGGAAGCACTGATAATCTAGTGTCAAAAGAGATGGTCACAAAGTTGAGGCTAAAGAGGGAAAGGCACCCAAATATGTATTGGATTGCCTGGTTGCAGAAAGACCACAAATTTTTGGTCAATGAGCAGTGCCTAGTAAAGTTAAAGATTGAGAGCGACCATGATGAGGTACTCTGTGATATCATCCCCATGGATGCATGTCACATGTTGGGGAGGCCGTGGCAGTTCAATAGGCGAGATATACATGATGGCCATGCAAACACTTATTTCTTGACAAAGGATGGGGTTCGTCACAAGTTGAAACCCCTAAAGGAGACCGAAGAAAAGGTATGCAGTAGTGCTAGAATTTGTTATGTAGATGGAGGAAATTTTTTAGAAGGTATGAAGCATGAGCGTGTGTGTTATGCATTGATTCCTAGAGTGAGTAAGGAGGATAGTGAGAAGGTTCCAGAAGAAGTTTCTAGGATGCCGGATGAGTTTCAGGATATTTTTTTTGATAATGTACCTAAGGGTTTACCACCAATAAGGAAGATCAGTCATTAGATTGACTTGATTCCTGGAGCCATTTTGCCAAATAAGGCAGCTCATAGAATGACTCCAATAGAAAATGAGGAGTTGAATAGACAAGTTCAAGAGTTGTTGAGAAAGGGTTTGATAGGGGAGAGTTTGAGCCCATGTGCAGTACTTGCAGTACTAGCACCAAAGAAGGATGGGGAGTGGAGAATGTGTACAGATTCCTGAGCCGTAAACAAGATATCAATCAAGTATAGATTTCCCCTACCAAGGATGGATGACCTGATGGACTATTTGAGTGGAGCTCAGTACTTCACAAATATTGATCTGAAGAGTTGATATCACCAAATCCAGATTCGAGAGGGAGATGAATGGAAGACTACCTTCAAGACCAAAGAGGGCCTGTACGAGTGGTTAGTCATGCCTTTTGGGCTATCCAATGCACCGAGCACATTCATGTGGCTCATGAACGAGGTACTAAAAGAATTTCTAGGAAGTTTTGTTATTGTGTATTTAGATGATATTTTTATTTTTAGTAAGATGTTGGATGAGCATCTGATGCATATTTGGGGAGCCTTTGAGAAGTTAAGAGAAGATAAACTATTGATTAATCTGAAGAAGTGCAGTTTTGTGAAGAGGGAGTTAGTGTACTTGGGGTTTGTTGTCTCAGCAAAAGGTCTCAAGATGGATCCAGAGAAGGTGAACACTATTCTGGAATGGCCTACCCCAAGAACTACTACCGAGGTGAGATCTTTCCATGGTTCGGCTAGTTTTTATAGAAAGTTCATTAGAAACTTCAGTAGTATTTGTGGACCCCTGACTGAAACAATGAGAGGGGATAGAAAAGAATTCAAGTGGAGCAATCGGAGCAAAGAGTTTTGAACTGCTGAAGTAGAAGGTACGAAAGCAACTTGTCTCTAACCTCTCCCGTGATTTCAACAAGGTGTTTCGTGGATTGTAATGTTATTGTGCCATTTTGCAAAGGTTGAGCCAAGAAGGTGTCTACTGCTCATTTCAAAGGAAAAGTTAAATGATGCCAAGAGAAAGTATTATGTATATGATCAAGAATTTTATGCAATAGTTCAAGCATTAAATAAATGGAGACATTATTTGTTGCCAAAGGAATTTTTTCTATATACTGATCATTAGGCCTTGCAGTACCTAAATAGTCAGGGAAAATTAAATCTAAGGCATATGAAATGGGTAGATTTTTTGTAGAGTTATACCTTTGTATTGAAACATAGGAGTGGGAAGTCAAATAGGGTTGCAGATGCCTTAAGTAGGAGGCATACATTGATGACAAAGATGCAGATTGAAGTGGTTGGGTTCAATGAACTTAAGACAATATACACAAAAGATCTCGATTTTGCAGAGGCTTGGAAAGCTTGCAAGGAACTTGTTACAGTGGACAGGACAAGGTGGCTGGATTTCATAATCCAGGATGGCATGTTATTTAAGGGAAGTCAATTGTGTATCCCGAGGAGTTCCATGAGGGAGAACTTGATAAAGGAGAAGTATGTAGAGAAATGGTAGGATATTTTGGTCAAGATAAGACCATTGCCATTATCAAAGTGAGCATTATTATCAGCTTCAGCTATTGGTAGGATGTGAAGAAGTCTGTACAAAGTTGCAGGGTATGTCAGATGGCTAAAGGAGTGAGCTAGAATACAAGCTTATATCAGCCCTTACCTATACTAGAGAGGCCATGGGAGGATATAAGTATGAACTTTGTTCTTGGTTTGCCAAGGACACAACGAGGGAATGATTCAGTCTTTGTGGTGGTTGATAGGTTTTCGAAGATGGCACATTTCATTCCATGTTAGAAAACCCATGATGCAGTCCACATTGCTGACTTGTTCTTGAAAGAGGTGGTGAGGCTACATGGCCTGCCAAAGAGTATTGTTTCAGATCATGACACCAAATTTGTGGGGTACTTTTGGAGGACCTTGTGGAAGAAGCTGAAGACAGAGTTGAAGTTCAGCTGCACACTCATCCACAAACAAGGGTAGACAGAGGTTGTTAACAGAGTCCGGTAACCTACTAAGATGTTTGGTAGGAGATAAACCCAAGGGATGGACTTGATCTTACCCCAAGCAAAAAAATTTTACAACAATTTTGCCAACAGAAGCTCTGGTAGATCACCATTCTAGATTGTGTATGGAGGTAACCCCAGAACAGCTCCAGAATTGAGGAAGATGGACCAAGAGAAGAAAATAAGTGTTGAAGCCGAATATTTTGCAGAATACATCAAGGATATACATGAGAAGGTAAGAGAGCATATTAACAAGATGAATATGCAGTATAAGGCTAAGGCAGATCAGAAGAGGAGGTACAAGGAGTTTCAGATTGGTGATGAAGTGATGGTCCACTTAAGGAAAGAAAGGTTTCCAGTGGGAACATATAAAAAATTGAAGATGAAGAAGTTCAAATTCTCGCAAATTTTTGGAAGAGGCATGATTCAGAATGCATATGGTAGAGTTATGATGGATTCAACATTTTAGATTTGATAGTATCATGAAGGTGGGCAAGAAGCACAACAATGAATAGTATGATCCCAAGACTCACTCTTAAAAGGGAGATTGAAGAAACTGAGGACAGGTGGAAGGAGTACCAGGAACAAGCAAGAGGAATATCTAGGAAATGGAAATGGCATGTTGAAGATTCATCCCGCTTTCGCTTCAAGGCGTAGGTTGACCATTTAGTTTTTCCCTCCACCATCCGATGTAAGGTGGTCACTTCAAATTACTCCGGGTGTCCGATGAGCATCCAAGGGTGTAAGGGCAATCTGGCATCACCCAAAAATAGTTAAATTTCAAGTTTCTACCCTTTAGATGTTTTTACATTTTTGGATACCCTTTTTGTCTTAATGAAATTCCCAATTTATGGTTTTTATTTTCTATTCCTGGGTTGAAAGATACTGCAGTTTTAGTTTCCCAGATTTGCACTTGAAAATCTTCCAAGCTAGATTTGAGGCACTTAGATTTCCTGGATCAGCCCCAAAACTTGCTAAAATTAGAAGAGTAGATTTCAAGTATGTTGTTGACTTCGAGACCTTTCCAATGGTTCAAACGGTTCACAAATTGGAGTCCTAGATCAAAAGTTATGTCCCCAGAAAGTTGGCGCACTTTCTAGAAGATACAATTGCAAATGTTCTTTTGAAATTTGAACTTCAAGTTGTAATTTTTCGGTGCCAAATTTCCTAAACTCAAATTTGAATGTTGTTTTGGCTCCAAACTAAAGAGGATCTCTATTTATGGGCAGGTTTCTAATTCTTGGGTAACTTTTTGGGACAAGTTCGCATATTGTGAAAGGGTTATTCTGTAGCTGTCTGTAACTTGCATGTGTTGTAGAACTTGGGGATTTGAGATCCTCTGCATATAAGAAGCTCCATTTTCTAAATAATAAAATTATTGTCTTGTTTGTGGGTTATTTTTTGTGTCTCGGGTTGTGCCCTCATCAAATTGTAAAAAAGATAAAGATTATAAATCTAAAAAAAAATTGAAATATAACTCTTTTATTTGAGGGTTTCTAAAATTTTGTAAAAAAATTAAAACATGCATGCAAAGTATAATGTATTTTTTTTTGGATATAAACTGATATTTAGCAAAAAGCTTAGAAAACTTTAGATAACAAAACTACACAAAAGGTTAAAAACTATGAATTGAAATTTGGAAAACAAGATAAACCCTTATTGGGTTTTTTTTTTAAAACTTGCACTAAATGTAAATAGATTTAAGAACAAATTATTTGAAATGAAAAACAAAGAACTGAAATTCCTGCACAATAAAACTATGTTAGAAAAATATATCAAACCAAAAGCAAGATTGGACTTTTAGCTCTTCTCTTTTTTTCTTTGAGAGTGTCTCCAATGGTGTGCTAAAAAATCTAGTAAAACTTCAACAATATAGCTCACAATATATTAGTAATACCAAGCTCTGATACCATGAAAGAAAATAGAAAAGAGCAATGGAAAGTACTAATAAAGAGCAATTTTTGAAGGAAAGAGATTACCAAATAAATTGAAGTAGCCAAACCAAGCACCACCAAAGCAAGAGAGACACAAAAATTTGTTAAAGAGAAAAAATAAGAAAAAACCCCAATATTATGAATGGAGGCAAAATGCCTAAAGAATAATACAAAAAGAGAGAGAGATTCAGCCTTAGCTTGCTTGCTTGAATCTTAAAGAATGAGAGGAGAGGCACCTCAATAAGTAGAGGTGAGAAGGAGTTAGAATGTAACTCCCAACTCAATGAATGCCACCATTCATCTATGTGTGTGCAAAGTGTCACCTCTTAAGGAGGTGGTTACAAATATTCCTTAATAAAAGAATTAAAAATAAGCCATCCGCCACATGTGTGAGATGACATAAAGACAAAAGACTTGTAGGGATTCCTGGAATATTCCCGCAAGTTAACAACACTATAATTAGCATCAACCTTTACCAAGTAAAGATTAATCTTCTAACAATGACCTTAACTTATCATTTTTTTTTTTTTTTTAATTGAAAAGAATTATCGGAAGTTTGTTCTCATGCAATCCATTCATCAAAATGTTATATTGAACAAAAGTTATTAAAATATTAAAAAACCCTAATATTTGAAGTTTATGGACCTATTTCATTAGAAATTAATTGAAAATAGAAAAAATAATCCAATTGTAAAAAAAATTACATATTTGGAATTTTCATTGTCTCATCTAAAATGGGTTTTAATTTTGTCAAAAAAATATGCAAAAAAAGTCATCAGCCATATGTCCAAACTCGGTATTTTTCTCAGACATTGTTAGGACCTTCAACTTGCAGGTCAAACTAGGTTGAAGGCCTAGGTTTGGATTCCCAATGCTTTTCCCAAACCAAAATACAAAGAAAAAACCCAACTACAAAGAAAATTCAAATTCAAATTTTTAAAAACGGGATCCCAATTATAAAACGGGATACCGTTTTATAATCGGGATCCCATTTCTCACTATTAAATAGTGTGACCATTGATAGGGAAATATGAGATCCCATTCCTTTGTCAATGGTCTCCACATTAAATATTAGGAATGAGATCCCAATTATAAAATGGGATCCCGTTTATTTTTTAACTGTTTTATTTAAATTTACTGTAAAAAATTACTATGAAGTTTGCAACTTCACATGTACGGCTGAGAGCAGTAAAATTGGGCTATTTTTCATCAACTATTGTTTTTACAGGTGGTAAATTTGGATTTTTGATTAATTTTTTCAAAAGGAGGCATTGTGTAAACTGCTTTTGAAGTGGAATTTTATTAGTTTTGTAATTTGCTTTTTAGGAACATAAGGTCTCAACTTGGGTAAATATGGATTGATTTTTAAAGGAGGCATGAAGAAAACAATTTTTAAAGTGGAATTGTGGTAGTTTTCTACTTGTTTTGAGGAACACAGGAGGAAGAATATTGTCCTAATAGGTATTCACCTTCCAATTTGGATTGAATATTTTGAATTATTTCACTATTAACATTCATTTGTGTTTGAGAATTTTATAATTATGGGAGATAAAGCTCGTAATAAGAGGAGGAAGATATTGAACTAAAGAAATTGAAGCAAAAAGAGAAGAGACAAAGACAAAGAGAAAGAAGAATAAGAATTAAATCAATGAATGATGACTAGCATCCGGGCTCCACAAATACGTAAGATGAAACATTGAGGAGACCATGGCTGGTAGATGAAGAACACATGTTAGTGAAATGAAAATTCAGGCTGCAGAAGTTTTACACCTGGACTTAATGATGTTGGCACTGATACATTTAGAGAGATGAAACTTTTATAGAATCTTTCTAAAAATGAAAATGAGAATGATCCCTTTGTTGAAAAAAAAAATGGGAAAACAAAAACCGCTTTGTTGATGAAATGAAAACTATTTTGTTGATGAAAATGAAAACTGCTTGTTGATGAAAATGAAGATGAAATGTAAATCGCTTTGAAGTTGAAATGAAATGATAATGAATATGAAGATGAAATCTAGAATGTGATGTTGGAATTTAATGAAATACTTTAATATTGAAAGTGGTGTTTTCGATAATCTTCCTGGTCAAATTTCTTGGAGGAAAATAAGAACACATGCAAATAAAATATAGAAAAAATTCTTTTATCATAAAAAAATTGTAATTCAATGTCAACTAATGATGTAATTCATAAGAATGCAAAAAATGAGGAAAATAATGAAAAGGTTAGGATTTTTTGTTAAAGGAAAAAGAAAAGATCAATCATTAAAACATGTTATGTCTATTGTTGCTAGTGCCATTCAATATATTGGGAAAAATAGTCAATCTAAAGATAAAAATGCAACAAGAAGAGCTATAACAACTACTATTGTTAATAAAGCAACTTTGAATAAAAGAATGGTAAGAAATGTTAGTGAAGTTTTAAAAATACATCGTAAAACATTGCTAAGAGCGGTAAAAAGAAGAGAAAGTATAGAAAATGATCCTATCAACAAATGTTGGAGTTTTAGTTGTCGACTCCTAAGGTCTGATATAAAATTGAATGTTGAAATTAAATCTTTGATCAAAAAATATTGGCATGATAATACTAGGGTTTCATCTAATGCTAGAGATTTTTTAAAATTAAAGGTAATATTAGTGTTACCTGGTAATATTAAAATAAGTCAAAGGTCTTTTGAAAAATGTAAACCATGGTATGTAAAAATTAATAAGCAATGAATATCTTGTTGTTGTAAAACACATGTTCAATTTCATTATTTTCATGATGTTTTTCGATAGATACATTGTACCTTGCATACTAACATGATTGTACAGGAGTGTGGTATTGATATGCCACCTCAAACAATAAGAGAGTTTATTTCAGGTTTGTTTTGTGAAAGATTTAATGATAATTTTTTTTATTTAAGTTCTTGTATTTCTGGATAATGCATTAATTGTGGAAATCTTTCATTTTTAAGAATTTGTATGCATGAAAGTGCTAATAATGATTTTGGACAACAATTAGTAGATGTTAAAATATTTAAGAATGTTCACTATTCTTTAAAAGATTGAAAAATAGGAAAGTGTTGTGATTTAGTTATAGAAAAAGTTAGTGTGCATGTATTCATGAGTGAATTTAAGAATAAAATTGAACCAAAATATGTCATGCACTCTGAACATGCTTGATGGCTTGATGGCCAATTTCATGCATGTAGAAATACATTTCCAATTGGTTCTATACTTTCAGTGGCTGATTTTACAGAGAATTATACTCTCACTCCCCAAGAGTAAATTCAATCACAATATTATAATTTAGTGCGGGTAGCTATGTTTGTCCATATTGTTTATAGACATGCAGATGATAGCATTGAGGATGATAGAAAAGTTTTGAAGGAGTATCATTTTTATTTGAGTGACAATCGGTTACACTCATCAAAGTTTGTTGAATATTGTTTCAGTATATTTTTTAGAAATTTAAGAGAAACAGGAATCCAAATGAAAGAACAAGTCTCATAAGGTCAGATAATTGTATGGGGCAGTTCAAGAATGCTCGAATGTTCTATTGGCTAAGTAGGGTTCACAAGGAACTTAAAGTCCAGCATATATGGAGTTTTTTTAAAGCTAGGCATGGTAATGGAGAACATGATGGAGCTGGTGTGTGTGTCAAAAGAATTCTTGCTAGAGAACAATTAAAATTTGAGGATTCAATAAAATTTAAAGACGCACACAAGATTGTGGATTGGTGTAATACAAGATTATCTGCACTTGGTTCAAGTGAGTACTCTATAGTTCATTGATTCTTTTGATTGGTTGAAGAAGACAACATTGTACCTAGAGTTGATTGTGAGACAATCAGTGGATCTACTAAATGGAATTCATTTAGGAGTGTGACAACAAGCACATGGACTATTTGGACAAGGGAGCTTACATGTTTTTGCTAGTTTTGTATCTTAGGAGATTGGGAAGCATGTGAAAATACATAATGGGTTGAATAGTGGGAGCAAAGACCGTTGACACCTGCATAAGCACATGATCAATATGAAAGAACTATTGAAGAAAATGATCAAGTGTTTGCATTTGAAGATTATGACCATGTTTCGGACCTTCTTCAAGAAGGTAATTTTAATTCAATTTATTTCATTTTATTTCACTTTATTAAGTTATTTTGTAATACTAAATTATTTATATATGGATATGCACAAGTTATTAAATCAAAATTTGTTTGCAGGACATGTGTATTCTATTGTTGCACCTAAGGGGAATGCAAAGCAAACAAAATATTGGTTGGCTCATTGTGTGGAAACTAAACATAAGTTAATAGCATCTCAAGAAGATGATGATGGGTTTCATTATCCAATAGGTACGATGATCCCCTTAAGACATCCCCTTAAGCAAATTTTGATAACAAGTTTTTGATCCCCTTAAGCAATTTTATAGAACAAGTCTTTGATCCCCTTAAGAAAATTTTGAGAACTTATTTGATGATGTTTTTCATGTTTTCCAATAGGATAAGTGGTTTTTTTTGGCACTTAGCTATGAAAATACTTGACAAGGAAGAATGGTCTACCTGCATTTGAAGACTATGAAACACATAAAAAGGTTATACATTATTCAAATTTGGTGGTGGAAACAAATATAAAACTAGAGCGGTATCGTGGAAGACCTTCAAAAAAAGTGCTATGGTCATTTTCTATGGAAGAGCATGAGGCAATCATAGATGCATTGCAAAAAAGAGAGGATACATATGGTACAATGGAATAAGTAAATACAGGTAAATATAGTTTTAGTTTTATTTTGTCCTTTTAAATACATTAAATACATGTTTCGATATTGGTCAAGTGTGTTATTAGTTGAAATTGATTTAAATTGTCCCTTTATAGATCCTTAAGGCATAATCACAAAAATGATCTAGTCCATGGAGATTCCACCTAGACAACATGGAATACTTGGTAAAAATAGGTAATTATTAGTTAAATTATATTTAAATACATGTTTTGATTACATATTGATGTTGCTTGTACAATAATAGTTAAAATTGATTTATTGTCCTTTTTTGTATCCTTAAGCCATCATTGCATTGATCTCAAACTTTGAAACAAAAAGGAGAGGATGTCTGGATTCAACCTACACACATGTGTGGAATACTTTTAAATGTAGGTACTTGAGTTGTGTACATATAGATAGTTTTATATAAATTAAAATGTGTATGTTTTGATGATTTCATTGATATTGCGTGTACCATTTTGATATCAGGTGGTGTGAAGACCTACTACATTCTAGGAATGAGTTTAAGATGTTCTTGAGATGGCATATCCAAATTTTGAAAACATTGTTTTGAGATGAAATATATGTACATACATACTTACAAAATTAAAAAAATTGTACAAATTAAAAATACATGTACATACACAATTATGTACTATGTGTACTTCTATGTATCAAAATTGATATTCTAGATATTTTGTTTGTTAAATGTGCATGTTTTCCTACTTTGAAACTTTATATTTGATTGTATAATCACTAAATATCATGCATACATTATTTTTAAACGCCCTAAACCCTAAACCCTAAACCCCTAAAGACATCCCCTTAAGACATCCCCTTAAGACATTGTATTATGACCCCTTAAGACATTCCCTTAAGACATCGTATTAGGAGCCCTTAATACATCCCCTTAAGATAGTTTATTAGGACCCCTTAAGACATCCCCTTAAGACATCGTATTAGGACCCCTTAAGACATCCCCTTAAGATGTCGTATTAGGACCCCTTAAGACATCCCCTTAAGATAGTTTATTAGGACCCCTTAAGACATCCCCTTAAGACGTCATATAAGGACCCCTTAAGACAAGCTATAATTACTATTGGATGCTATTATTTTTTTTGACAACTTATAAATTAGTATTGGATGCCATTATTTGTTTTGACAACTTATAAATATTGTTGTATGCCATAATTTTTTTTGACAACTTATAAATACTATTGGATGCCATTATTTGTTTTGATAGGTTATAAATTAGTATTGGATGTCATTATTTATAGAATTTATTAATGCTTTTGTTCTCTAATCATGTATGGTATTGTTTATTTCTTAAATTTGTATCTGTTGGGTTATAGAAACAAATTTCTTTTGTTTGTAAATTATGATTTATTGACTAATTATTGATTGACGTGAATTGAATTGACTAATTATTGTTTGTAAATTATGATTTATTGACTAATTATTTAATTTCACATTAATGTCCCATATTAATATCTTGACTATGAACATAAAATGCATAAATGTACAAGTGTAAATTAAAATTTACAAAAAATAATAAAGTCCATAATTTATGTAAATATATTAAGTGCATGAAACCAATATATTAAGCGCATGAAATAAATTCCACCAGAGTACAACCTAATTGTTTATGCGTGTTCATAAGCGAGCCTCATTAGATGCAACAAGTGTTGGAGGTGGCATATTAGGTGGAAGGGAAGGTGGTGGGGGAGGTGGAGGGGGAGGTGGCTGAGGTGGTGGATTGATGATGTCATCAATGTTAAAATCATCCATGATATGAGATATAAGTGTGCACCTATACATTAAATTATACAAAATTAACATACAAACTTGAAAAATGACAATTTAAATAGTTAAATTTGAAACACACATGTAAATTTTTTTAAATAGGATGTGCATACATATAATAAGATCATATAAAATTGAAACACACATATACATTGATTGAACTTGAGCATGTGCATATAAAATTCAAAATTTAACATGTACATACATTTAAAATAAAAAATATGATGCATAATTTGCATGCATACATCATTAAACTAAACTATGTACATACATACAAATTTCAAAATTTAAGAACTATATGCAATTTTAATACATGTGTACATATGAGAAACAATAAACTTGAAACATTCACAAAAAAGCTCATTTTATGTCTAACACATATATATCTATTACAATTTTCCAACATGAGAAATCATTCAATCTAGTAGATAGTCATAAAATATATACTATTATAAATTCATCATTATAAGTTCATAAATTCCACCAAATTCATAAATTCATGTCACTAAAAATATCCATCTAGAGTGAAAATCATAAATTCACATCACTAAAAATATCCATGTAGAACCAAAATCATAAATTCACATCACACAAAATATCCATCGTTCACCAAATTCATAAATTCGTAACTATTTAAGATGATTGTCTTAATTTAGAAATTATTGTGGCTCTCTACTGCATCTCTTCATTTTTTTGTGTTTTCCTTTTGAGAATCAAAAGTTCTCCTCTCCTCTAGCCATTGTTGATGCTCATCTAAGATCCCATCCATAGCCCTGACAACATCAACAATGGTTTGCATCTTAGATGCAATCATCCTCACAGGTGGTGTGACACATTCTTCATTTTGAATAATTTTGATTTGATCTTGCATGGTTCTAACATTGGAATTGATTCATGTTTGCAAACGAGCACCATCGATTTTAGGTGGTGGAGGTGGGGGGTTATGAGGTGGAGTGGGTGGAGGTGGAGGTGAAGGTGGTGGAGATGGATGGCACGGAGGTGGATTACGATTATTATTGAGTCGATCCATGTGATCTCTAAGATATGAGTGAACCTGAATTAGATTTGTAATTTCAAAATGTAAGATACATGTTTAGGAAATACCCTAAAACCATTCAATATAAATGGTCTAATTGAATACAAATGATAAAATATGCAAGCCTCATTTATGTCTAAGGCATGTTACTTGAATGAAAATACAATTAACTATTAATATAGGACAATTTATGAATGCTAGAGGGTTTATGGTTTAGAGTTTAGGATTTAGGTTTTATGGTAATAGGATGCCTTAAGGGGATCTATGTAGTAAGGTCCTAGTACAAAATGACATGGCTTTTAAGTGAATAAAATTTGGTGAAGATAACCAAGGTAAAAAAATTTCATTAAGGTCCGAGGCAACTTCACCAAATTATATTCACTTGAGCCATGTCATTTTGTCCTAAGAACTTAGTAGACATAGATCCCCTTAAGTCATCTTATCACCCTAAACCATAAATCAATCAACCTAGATCATGATTTATCTCATTCATATTATAATCTTGCATGATCTTATTATTGTTAAATTTGCTTGCCTTGGGAAACTTCACCAAATTTTGAGAGCTTATTTGATCCCCTTAAGAAATGTCATATTAGGACCCCTTAAGAAATTGATTTACAGTTTAGGGTGATAGGATGGCTTAAGGGGATCTATGTCTAGTGAGGTTCTAGGACAAAATTACATGGATCAACTGAATAAAATTTGGTGAAGTTTCCCAAGGCAACCAAATTTCATTAAGAGCCTAAGAAAAAATGATAGTTATAGGGTTTACGGTTTAGAGTTTAGAATTTAGGGTTTAGGGTAATAGGATAGCTTAAGGGGATCTATGTAGTAAGATGCTATGACAAAATGAAATGGATTAAGGGAATAAAATTTGGTGGAGTTTCCTAAGGCAACCAAATTTCATTTTAAGGTCCAAGGACAAAATGAATGCTTTAGTGTTTAGGGTTTAGATTTTAGAGTTTAGGATTTAGGGATTACGAAACTTAGGGTGCAGTTTGGGTGGCCCTTGGAATATAATGAACTTGCAAGTTAGTGAAGAACGTTTTCTCATGGAACAGTTGACTGAGATAGCTCTTGTTTCAATTGACCTACCTAGATCATGAAATCTTATTCATATTATAATCTTGCATGATCTTATTATTGTTAAATTTGGTTGCCTTGGGCAACTTCACCAAATTTTGAGAACTTCTTTGATCCCCTTAAGAAATTTCATATTAGACCCTTAAGACATCGACGAAGGATTTAGGTGATAGGATGGTTTAAAGGGATATATACACTAGTGAGGTCCTAGGACAAAATGACATGGCTCAATTGAATAAAATTTGGTGAAGTTTCCCAAGGCAACTGAATTTCATTAAGAGCCTAAGAAAAAATGATGGCTTTAGGGTTTACATTTTAGAGTTTAGAATTTAGGGTTTAGGGTAATAGGATAGCTTAAGGGGATCTATGTAGTAAGATTCTATGACAAAATGAAATGGCTTAAGGGAATAAAATTTGGTGGAGTTGCCTAAGGCAACCAAATTTCATTTTAAGGTCCTAGGACAAAATGAATGCTTTAGTGTTTAGGGTTTAGATTTTAGAGTTCAGGATTTAGGGTTTACGAAACTTAGGGTGAAGTTTAGGTGGCCCTTGGAATATAATGAACTTGCAAGTTAGTGAAGAACATTTTCTCATGGAACAGTTGACTGAGATAGCTCTTGTTTCAATTGACCAACCTAGATCATGAAATCTCATTCATATTATAATCTTGCATGATCTTATTATTGTTAAATTTGGTTGCCTTGGGCAACTTCACCAAATTTTGAGAACTTCTTTGATCCCCTTAAGAAATTTCATATTAGGACCCCTTAAGACATTGATTTATAATTTAGGGTGATAGGATGGCTTAAAGGGATATATACACTAGTGAGGTCCTAGGATAAAATGACATAGCTCAACTAAATAAAATTTGGTGAAGTTTCCCAAGGCAACCAAATTTCATTAAGAGCCTAAGAAAAAATGATGGCTTTAGGGTTTATGGTTTAGAGTTTAGAATTTAGGGTTTAGGGTACTAGGATAGCTTAAGGGGATCTATGCAGTAAGATGCTATGACAAAATGAAATGGCTTAAGGGAATAAAATTTGGTGGAGTTTCCTAAGGCAACCAAATTTCATTTTAAGGTCCTAGGACAAAATGAATGCTTTAGTGTTTAGGGTTTATATTTTAGAGTTTAGGATTTAGGGTTTACGAAACTTAGGGTGAAGTTTGGGTGGCCCTTGGAATATAATGAACTTGCAAGCTAGTGAATAAAATTTTCTTGTGGAATGGTTGATTGAAATAGCTCTTGTTTTAATTAACCAACTTAGATCATGAAATCTCATTCATATTATAATCTTGCATTATCTTATTATTGTTAAATTTGGTTGTCTTGGGCAACTTCACCAAATTTTGAGAGCTTCTTTGATCCCGATAATAAATGTCATATTAGGACCCCTTAAGACATCGATTTACGCTTAGGGTGATATGATGGAAAGTAAGGGGATCTATGTCTAGTGAGGTCCTTGGAAAAAATGACATGCCTCAAGTGAATAAAATTTGGTGACGTTGCCCAAGGAAACCAAATTTAATTAAGGGCCTAGGAAAAAAATGATGTCTTTAGGGTTTAGGGTTTAGGGTTTAGAGTTTAGAGTTTAAGGTGTAAGGTGTAGGGTAATTTAGGATGGCTTAAGGGGATATTTGTTGTAAGGTCCTACGACAAAATGACATGGCTTAAGGGAATAAAATTTGGTGGAGTTTCCTAAGGTGCACCAAATTTCATTTTAAGGTCCTAGGACAAAATGAATTCTTTAGTGTTAAGGGTTTAGATTTTAGAGTTAAGGGTTTAGGGTTTAGCGAACTTAGGGTGAAGTTTGGGTGGCACTTGGAATAAAGGACTTGCAAGTTAGTGCCTAGTTTATGAATAGATTGACTATTTGAGTAATTGAAACACATAATTATGTATTATTAAGATTGAGTTTGATGTATATTTTAATTGGATATTTTTTAAATTGAATATAAGATTATTTTATTTAACATTGTTTTCATTAAAATTTCCCACTTAAATGAATTTTATGATATAAAATGTATAGTATAAAATTATTTAATGTTGAATCAAGTATTTTATTTTCGATTGTTTGGAATTGAAAGAACCTAAAAGAAAGAAAAGAAAAATATTTAGATTCTTTTAGTGTCTAGGCAACTAGTGCAAAACTTGAGATTTTAGACTAAACTAGAAGCTTAATTAACAAGTAATTGACAACAAGAAATGGAAACAAGGCATGACTAAGAGAGATCAAAACATAAAATAGAAATGAATGTTGAATACTATCTAATTAAGTGACAATTGGAAATCGATTGTACACTTGGATTTACGAATTTGCTAACTAAATTTGCAAACAAACATTGATAAAATTTATGAATTGTAACTATTATTTAACATATTGTTTTCCAATCTAATTATAATTTAACATTGAAACTAAAGTTTAACATATCATTTTCTCCATACATTGCAAATGAAACTTAAAACATTTAAGCAATGCAAATGTATTTTCTTGAGCTTGAAATTAGGGTTTTCAAAATTAAAATGATTTGTTCGATTTCAATTTAGGGTTTTAGAAAAAAAATTGTTTCAATTCAATTTAGGGTTTCAATTTCTAAGCAATTAGGGTTTTAAATGCAATTTTTTCGTTTCATTTCAAACTAGGGTTTTCAAATTCCTTTTTTTTGGTTTGATTTGAATTGAGGATTTCAAAAAGCTTGATTAGGTTTTCTAAATGCATTTTTTTAATTTCATTTCAATTTCTAGGGTTTTGAAATGCAATTTTTTTGTTTCATTTCAATTAGGGTTTTCAAATACAATTTTTTTTGGTTTGATCAAACAATTTAGGTTTCAAAAGCTAAATTATGTTTCTAAATATAATTCAAGGTTCATTTTTTCATTTCCATCGAGAAATCTTCAGGTTTCATTGCATTTTTTCATCTATTTCTACAATTCCTCATTTCTACTATAATAGGAAATAAAATGTTTAAAAAATGAAATAAATTTTAAAAAAAATGCTAAAAATAGTTATTCTATTGACAATTTCAATAAAAAACAAAAAAATGCAAAAAAATGGGGGTGGACGAGTACCTGGAGACTATTTGTGGAGGTCACTGTTGCTCGAATTTGGGATCCTATGCACAGGTAAAATGCAATTTGTTTGTTTTAAAAAAAATAAATACCATTAAAAAATGGGATCTCAATTTTTTATAAATCGGGATCCTGTTTTGTACTAATCAATATCTCATTACCTGTTCGTCGGTTCGGGACCCTTTAGCAAACGGGATCCCAATTTTTAAAAATTGGGATCCCGTATTGCATTTAGGCTCAGGATCTCGAAGCTAAATGGGATCCCGATTTTTAAAAATCGGGATCCTGTTTAGAAAAATCAGGATCCCATTTTTGCAATGTCGATTTCATTTTTTTCCTAAGGAAAAAACTTCCACCTTTTGTGAACTCAACTTTGTGGACTTACCCAGAAGATTACAAAACTTGTAAAAGACAGTGACATGTTTTGATCATTCCATTCTTTTAAAGTATATATTCAACTATCCCACATACTTTTTCAACAATATTATGTTGCATTTCATTGATTGTTTTTAAATTATGCACTTATGCTTTGTTTCCTGTTTTATGTGCCTATATACTCTGTGTTTGATTGCCATATCAAATTTCCCCCATTTATTCAATGCTTTGCATGGTCCTCTTTAGCTTTACACATTAAAGATAATTTTATTTTTGTTTACTATCTTCTATACCTTTAGTAATATAGTTTTTGTTAAATTTAGTATGCAAATATGCACCCATAAATATTAATTTGCTGACATCTCGTTTCAACATTTTGTTGTGTCATACTTTTTGTATATGGCATTTAGAAGAATACACTCTTCTATATATTCCACCTATCCATGTTTTTCCAAGTGTTTTTAAATTTCACAATGTCAATTCTTTATCAACATACCTACAATTTGCTTTCAACCGATTTTAACATGCAGTACTCTAAACATACAGTTGCAACTATTACAAATTGATACATATGCAGATACCAACAACTTGAAGTGTCAAAGATGCATAGAGATTGCAACCAACAATAAGTAGAGCCTAAAATTTCTATAAGTCAATAATGTGTTTTGAACATTCTAGTATATTAAACTATATATGCACATACTCTAGAAACATTCTAAAATTTTTTTTTGTTCCATTTGACTAATAAGTGTAAAATTTTGCAACCATGTTGTG
>VDFB02182900.1:0-34409 GCA_007258455.2 Sequoia sempervirens | reverse complement strand
CCATTAGAACACATTTATCAATTCAATCACAGATTTTTGTTTATGTATCAAAGGGTTCAATCTTTAGATTTGGTTGTTGATGATCATATACTGATAGAACATTATTATTGGGGTTTAAACCCCTCATTTACAACCAAAGTCAGACGTTGTGGTGAGGCTACATCCTTGCATGATGCATTGAACAAAGCTCTCTTATTGGCACAATTTGGAGGTGACACTAGCAATTCAGATAGCCAAACTTAGGGTTATGATCCTCTTGTGCTTGCAAACTACCATCATATGCAGCCTTATGCCACTTCACCCACCATCCCTACCCAGGTGCAATCATCTCACCAAGCAGCTACAACCTTCCTGAGTTTCCAAGCACCACATTCCCCAACACCCCGTATCAGGTCAATCACACACAAGACCACTGGGAGAACTTCTCTCAAAAAAATCCAATCACAAAGTTGAGTACTCCACTTTTCAATTAATTTATAACAATATCATCTCTTTTTAGTCATATTCCAAAGCATGGTCCATTACATCACAATGAAGTTGTGGATGAAACATTTGATGAGCAAGTATATAATTTTGATGACTTGTTTGGTAAAAGGTATGAAATGGATGTAAATTTAGAGCATAATGGAAATCTTAAGATAGAGTCGAGCTTTGTTGAAAATTTTAGTACTAACGATAGCTTTGAAGGAGATGAGGTATTAATGTGGGATTGCTATCATGAGAAATCAACAATTCCTTCCAATGATTTGAACAACTCTCCTGATCAAGATGAGAATCAGAGTGATGAGGAATGGGAAAAGAAACATGGTTCATGTTGGATTTATATCCCTCATATGCAAAATCGAATAAGGGAGAAATTAGAAGAGCTGGGAGATCTGAAACTATCAGAACTTGTTGGGCCAAGAGAATGTAGGATACATCGAACTAATCAACACTCTCAGATGGACTGCCATGTCTTCCTAGGTAGGATGGAGTTATATTTCAAGCAACTAATCACTAGTGAAGGAATACTTATGGAAGATCCTTGGAGTACGTATCCCCCCAATGAGAAGGATGAAACAACTAACACACATGAAAATGGTAATCAGTCCATCCAAAATGATGAGGGTAACTGTACGAAGAGGTTTAATTCTTCCCTATCTTTTAATGACCTCAATCCTTGCATTGAGATGGATTCAACAATTGATGAAACTCCTCTACCTAGTGAGGGATTGATAGAATTGGAGAATGGATTCATTGATGCATTCATAGATTCTTTCATGACGGTGGATGAGGAAGAAACACACTTTGATGGGTTAACACAAGAAGATGAATCTGCTGATTTAAGTAGTGGACGGATTGAAACAGATAACATACTTCAAGATGAGATTGTCGATGAGTCTTGTGGTCAAAGACAGGGACTTAAATGCCAAAATGAAATCTTGAGGCAAGAAGTTCAAGTAGATGTGCAAATTAGGCAAGTTTTCCCTGAAGAAATTCATCATGGGGTACATTTGGATGAAGTAGAGGAATGCCAAGAAAGCAACCAAGGGGTTATCTCAGAAGTTGAATCTATTCAATATGACGAAGGGAATGAGACAAGGGATTATTTTCTTGATTTTGATTTTGTTTGCTCAAATTTGTTGGTTGAAGAAAGTCCCTGCTTAGCATCCACAAATGAATTAGATCTTAATACTGATAAATTTGATGCTGAAAGGCATGTTTTTGTTGATGGTGTGCAGGAACATTAATTGATAAAGTTCTTTCCTGAATTTGACTTCGTGCATTCAAATGAGCTCGAAGGAAATCCTTGTTCACCATGTGCCAGTGTCCCTGACATCAATGGTGGTGAGCTGGATGCAGATTACCAAACCCTTGGGGGTGACATGTTGCAAGAGAATGTTGAAAGTAAGACTTCATCTCAAGGAATCCAGAAATTTTTTGACTCTATACCCGAGATGAATACAGAGATGTTGGTTAGTGAATATCCCAGTTGTGAGACAGACCTTGCTTTGGTGATGTTCCATGAGCTGAGATCTCGAGAGAAGGAGTTCATACAACACAAGTCTGCATCAGTAACAAGGAATCTTCAAAATCAGGTGGTGTCCTTTCATTATCCTCTATGTTTCAATGATTTTCAATTTGATTATGGTGTTGGGGATAGTAAGACGTGTTTGTGGGTAAATCATGACAAAACTGAGAACCCACAGCTGATAATATTTCAAGATTTATACCCTCAGAATGAACTTATTGCACATAAGCTTCATATTTCTGAGTATAAAGATAAATTTTCTAGGTTTAGAATTGTGCCTAGTAGGTCAATATTGCTGCACATAATGAAAAATCAGTCAAGTCAATGTACAATTTTTTACAGTTTTGTGTTTGTAAAGCGTGGATTTGGAGTTAGTTTAGGATTAGGATTGTCTAGTATTGGTTTTTTTGGTTTGGTTAGTTTTCTTTTTTTTTTGTTGTTTTCTTTTTTCCAGGATTGTCTAGTATTGGTTTTTTTGGTTTGGTTATTTTTCTATTTTTAAATAATTTGCTTTTCTGTTTGTAAATAGTTTTGTTGTTTGTTTGTTTGTCCTTTCTTTTTGTTCTCTCGTTTCCTTTTTTGTTTGGTTTCTATCTTGTTCTGTCCTTTGGGGCTTCTCTATTCTTTCCATTTTGAAATGATAGGTTGTTATCTGAAGCATACTTTGGTTATTAAGGGAGAAGTGGTTTAGATATTTTCAGGTTTTCTGAGTGGGTGATTTTGTCCTAAATTCGTTGTTTTATGCCCATTGTCAATAAGAGTTGTGGAAAGTCTTGTAAACAAGGTGCAAAGTAAATAACCTTCATTAGCTCCTCTGAATCTGTCACAAATCATTAAGATCATCTCCTTTTGTAATGGTATATTTTTCCTAAGGTGATAATGTTGTTAGATTTGAGTGAAAAATTCGATTCCTAGGTGTTGTTATGAAGTTCATGGTAGTTTTCAACCCAGATCAGATACTAAGCATCTGGCATATTGAGAAAAGTTGAGTAAAATATCTGAAACTCAAAAGAAAAGAAAAAGAGAGAGAACTATCTAAAGGGAAAAGAAGACACAATATGAATGGGCGATTCTAGTATCTCTACTGGGGCTATGGATGCCTAACTAGCAGTAGAGCAATGCTATGAGAAAACTAGAGGTATCTCCGTCGGGGCTATAAACGCCTGACTGGCAGCGGAGCAATGCCCAGGATGTCATTGCACGACAGCTAAAGGGAATCAACTCATGTAGCTCAAATCTTGCACATTGTGGTTTGAAAGATAGAGAAAACTTTATAAAAGAATGATGCACAATCAAGCACACACATAGATTCAGGGCTGGCCATTGATTGATTTACATTTGAGATTCTAACTCAGCCTTGGTTACTAAAACTGACCCAATTGGAGTTGTGATGTTCATAAACTAGGAGTTTTGGGTAGCTGAATCCTTTGGTTTCCTGAAAATGGTTAAACCATTTTCCCAGTCGAGTCACCATTTGTTATGCCCTGCATAACCACCCCATTTTGTTTTGGAACAAAATAGATCCCCCTTGTTCTATTATGTTTCCCTTTGGTCTTTGGTTTTCTGCCTTAGGCATTTTTTTTCTTTTAATTTTGTCGGAAGCAGAACTAGGACCAATATCGGGCTTGGAATTACATCCAAGTTCTAGTCTTGTTCCGTCCCTAGTTCCGGTTCTGACGGTTCCTTTATTTTTTGTCTTTTGTTATGTCAGAGCCGGGTCCAAAGATGAATCTGAACGTTGAATTCTTTCAAGGTTTTTGGTCTGTTTTCCATCCCAACTCCGACTCTGCTTTTCTTTTCTCTCTCTTCTTCGGTGGTCGTTTTCCTTTTGGTTTAGTGTCTTATGCCTTAGCTATTTTATTTTCAGCCTTGGGCATTTTTATTTTTGTTTTGGCAGACTCAGAACCGGAACGGAAACCGAACTTGGAATTCCTTCCAGGTTCTGTTTTCTATTCCTTTCCCAGTCCCGGTTCTGCCTCTTTTTGTTTTGTACCTTGCGCGCCTTTGGTGTTGTTCTGGTAGACCCGAACTGAAACTAGAACCGAACCCTGAAACTTTCAAAAGTTTCAGGTTCGGGTTCCGTTCTGATCCCGATTTCGTGTGTCTTATTATTTTTCTTTTGTTCCTTTTGTTTTTTCATGGGGTATTTCCCCCCCTTTCTTCTTCTCTTCCCTTTTCCTTTTTCTGTCTTTTTCCGGGTGTCATCGGAGGCGGGTTTGGAATGGAATCTGAACCTGAAATTTGAAAAAGTTCCTAGTTCGGGTTTGGTTTCGGTCCCAATTCTGCCGTGTTCGTTTGTTTTGTCCCAATTTCGATCACTTGGTCGGTTGGTCAGGTTTTTCCTTGGCGTTTTCCTTGCTTTTGCGAACGTGGGGCCGGGATGGGGTTTGGATTGGGAAATGATGGTCGTTCCCATGACTTGTTCCCATTCTGACTCCGGTCCCGGTTTTGATTTCTTCTTGGTTCCACCCCCACCAGTTTTGGGGAGGAGTGTCATTTTTTGGTTCGGATTTAGTTATGCCTCGGTTGAGGTTGGGTTTCTTTATGTTTGAGTTTTTTGTGGCCTGGAATTTAGTCTATAGAAGGTCTGTATCAAGCTCGTCGCAAGCCTAGGTTCCTAAAATGTGTGCTTAATTCATTAAGTTGGGAAAAATCCTGAGAAAATGGTTAAGTTCAGGTTTTCTCCCCAGTTCGGGATTTTCCGCCCTACCCCGATTTTCCCAGATCACGTTCAAACTCTAGCTAAATGCTAGGTTCGGGGATTTTTGGTCTTCGCAGAATTCCACGTTGACTGGATTTTCTTGATGTTTCCCTCTCCTCCGGATTTTCCCAAAATCCCCTGGGTCTTCGGAGATGCGCCTTCTTCGCGGATTTCTTCCTCCCCCGGATTTTCCCAAAACCCATTGTTCTATGTTTTTTCCAAACTTGCAGGAATGTCTCCTCCTTCGCAGAAATCTGTCCCGTGCGGATTTTCTCGGAATCTGATAGAATGTGAAGAAATGTGGAGTAATTTGACTTGTTAACAAATGATGATGAATTTTGTGATTAGTTTATGCTATTTTGAGATCTCACATGTTATTCCTTGATTGATAACAATTGGATTAAGTTTCTAATGGGTGTTTTCACGTTTATTCTGTTGGAATCCGCCTAGCTCAGAATTTTCTAAAATTCCTCCCTAGCTTGGATTTCGCGGGTGGACCTGAAACCCGAACTGTTTGTATGATCAGTTTTTTTTAGATTTAATGGCACCTTACTAACATAGGATTCGTTTCAGTGATGATTTTGGTTAATTAACCTCTATTTGGGTGATCTTTACTATGGTTTTCTTCGTTGAATGCAGGATTAAATTCTGCACATGATGATATCTCTCAAGAAATTTGGTTGTAAAGCATGCCTCAGTCCCATATAGCATAAAGCTCCTCAAGGAAAAAGTCACTTAGACCCTCCTGTTGTTTGGTCGACTGGCAGTTTGGTTCTATTCATTTGAAATCCAGAGGGTCGCTGAGACATTTCGGTCGCTATGAGTTTCTATGTCTCTCGCCGATCGGTGTGATGTCTCGGCGACAAAGGGTAGAAGTGGTGTCGGCATGAAGTCTCGCCGAAAGGTGAGGCAGTATCGGTATAATGGTTTGAGTTCGGCGAAAAACCTTGCCGACCCGATAGGGTCTCGCCGACATATTTTGTGCCCTCAGTGTAGCATGTTGAGCTCGGTGTAATGTCTCGCTGACCAAGCAAAGTCTCCCCAAAATGGAATGAGCTCTCAGCAAAAGGACGTGGCTTCGGTGTAATGTCTCAGTGAAGGAAGCTAGTCTCGTCGGTAGGAGATGGCATCAACGGATCTGGAGCGGGAAGAGGGCCAAAGGGAAGAAGGGGGCCATGAGTCATAGTGACAACTGGGATTTGCTGGCAAAGGTAGCTTGGCATTAATGGTAATGCTTTAGGGCATTCAAGGTGGCTCAGCATGGAAGTTCAAAGATGGACACGGGGGCCAAAAGTAAATTCGGTAGTTGTAAAATATCTGAAGGCTTCTCCTGAGGACAATCTTTCACCGACATGGACAGCAGGGATTCACATTTAATTTAGAACCAACTTTATCCAAAAGATCTGAACGCCGACCCTCCTGTAATCGACGGATATTTTGTAAACCCTAAGACAGGGGACAACGCATTCTTTTTGGTACACTCTGTATATATGTCATTCTTGCCTCTTTGTAAAAGGGGAGGTAGTGAGAGAAATAGATAGAAAATAGAAGTTTAGAAAGTTAGTAGTTGTAAAGAAGTTGGAAGTTAAGAGGTTAGAAGTTAGAAAGAAAAGTTAGTTAGAGGAGATAGAGCTGCATCCTGATTCTTTGTAATGGGAGCTTCTCTTGTCTTCTTAGTTAGGAGTTAGATTCAGTAGAAGCCAATAATGTATCTTTCAATTTTCTTAGTATAGATGGAAACAATTTGGAGTCATGGATTTTCTGTACACTGGTGATTGTGCCAGATTTGTAAATGTTGTTTATCTGTTTCACTAACAGTAGAAGCAACTAGATTAAAATCTACTTCATGTTGTGTTCCAGAATGGTATTTATCTTGAGTTAATCATTTGATTTGAGAAGCTTTCAAGGAATGAAATCTTATTTTGTGTTTTGTTTAAATGGTAACTTGTAATCAGCTATTGAAATCAACATTATGAATGAATGAAATTGTGTTAATCACAAGTTAATTTTGTTCTGCAGTTTTAGTTAGGAATTCCTTGAAAGGTAATGAGTCCGGTTAAGTTGGATGAATTATTGTTCTTTTTGGTTCCAAAGCTCGGATCTATCTTTTTCTGTTTCTTAAGAAACCCCGGTTAGAGTAGGTTTAAATTTATGCTTGATCTTAGAACAATCCAGAAGCTCAACACCAGCAGGCCCCTTGAACATTACTGTTACATTGACCACTGAGTAACATCAGCACAGTTGAGAACCAACTACAAAGACCTTGGGAGCTAATACATACATGTGTTGTCTTTCTCTTTCAGGAGAAACAAAATAGCAATATTTTGTTTGCATGTTGTTGTGCCATCAGACGCGTCAACAAAACCAAGGACAGTGTGTTTTCCAATATACTATCAAAATTAGCATATTTGTATCAAAAATGAAAATTTCTAAATGAAATCATAAATACACTCCAAAATTAGAGAAAAAAGCGACTAGAATGGCACATATTACAACCAACCACAAATGCATACATTAAAAGGGAAAGTGCACGATCTCCTCCACATGCACCCTTTCTTCTTACTGCCCTGTCAAGGCACATTTACCTGTCCCGAATGGACACTAACTTGCTTGTGCCCACCACTTCCTTCTCCATCCTTGCCCTCTAATACTAGGAATGTAAAATTCACATCAAATTCAAATACATGCAACCAATTCATTCAAAATATCAAAATACACATGAAAAAGTAGATTTTCAATATTACCCTTTCTCCTGAACTATGCATCTGTGCTTGCTTGTACTATGTAAAAAAGTTGCAAGTGTTACAGGATAGTTAAAGTTCCAAAATTTATTGTACCATCTCCTGGTGTATGCAACCTAAAATGGTCACCTAGACTTTGGGCCCCATTTATTTAATTTGTCAACATCAACTTTTTGAATCAATGATTGTCACATTTTCAAATCAAATTTCTTAGTCAATTCATAGCTATTTCAAATGTTTCAATTTTCCCTAAGGTTTGAATGCTTCATTAATTTTATTTAATCAAAAGAAATAAATCCCTTTTAATAAATAAAATAATGTTATTTAATTGAAGTTAATATTACTTAAATAAAATGATGCTATTTAATTAAATCTATTTTTAATTAAATAATTTTTATTTTATTAATATTCATTTCTAAATTACATAATCTTATTTTATTTTATTAAAAGAGATATTATCGTCTTAAATTAAATTAAAATAAATGAAATATCCTCTCAAGAATATCCTGTGATGAAAAAAAGGAAACAAATCAGTTAAAAGGGAAATAAACTAAAAAAAGAATTCCAATCAAGATTTGTTTCTATTTTTCTATTTATCCCACATTGTTTCTGAATTTGCCTTCAATTCTACTTTTGCCTATAAAATGAGCCCTCTCATTCTCATTTCAAAAAAAAAGAGAAGAATCACGAATTTTTACATCAGACTTATGCTGCAAATTTGAATTTTATCATTTGAGATTACATTAGTTTGATTATATAAGCATCTTATTTTTAGAGCATATAGTTTAATATTGCATTTTAGCTTAATCTTCATAGTAAATTAATTTGCAAAATAATTCATTTATGGCATTGCATGTAGATTAAGTTTCATTTCAATAAATTAGTTTGGTTTATTACATTTTATAGTCATTTAGATTAGTTTTCATTGTTGCATTGCAAGAACAGGATTCATGGAAATTGGCATTCTTGCTTCTCCTCTTTGAATCTCTCGTTCCGAGATTGTATTTGCAGGGGTAACAGGGTTAATCTGAGGGCCACAACATCAATCTCTGCTCTTCTCGGATAGAGAGCTGTGAATTGATTTGCGAGGACTCATTATTGAGTATCCTTGCATGCAAGGATTCACAGAAGTATAACATATTTTCAGTTATACATTTTGGCGCCCACCGTTTTTAATTTTTAGTTTTTAATTTAATTTAGTTTTTAATTTAGTTTTTAATTTAGTTTTCAAATTTCATTTTTAATTTAGTTTAGTTTTTAATTTAGTTTTTAATTCAGTTTTAATTCAGTTTTTAATTTAGTTTTTAATTCAGTTTTTAATTTAGTTTTTAGTTTTTAATTTAGTTTTTAATTTTTAGTTTTTTAGTGTAGTTTTTAATTTCATTTTTAGTTTTGATTCATTAATCCAGCTTCCACTCAGTTGCAGGAAAAACGATTTCTAAGTTTTGTAGCCAGGGTCAAAATCCGATCTGGGTATCTTTCAGTTTTTTGATTTCTTTCACAGATCTGAAGAAAATAGCTGCACAAAAACCGTCGCGCGTCATTTTTTTCAGCTGGCTAAAGATTTAAAAAAAATATTTTTTCATCTTCTACTTGCTGGATTAAAAAACGATTTCTGGCTTTTATTTTTTGCTTCAAAAAATTTCTGGGTTTCTGTTTTTATCTACTCATTATAAACAGATTTTTTAGAAATCAAATTTGAAGATTTTTATGCATGTTTTTAATTTAGTTTTTAGTTTTTAGTTTTTAATTTAGTTTAGTTTTTAATTCTAATTTAGTTTTTAATCTTAATTTAGTTTAGTTTTTAGTTAGTTTGGTTTAGTCTTTAATTTAGATTTTTAAATTAGGATTTTTTTAGTTTCTAAAATTCAAATTAGATTTTTTTAAACTTTGTTAATTTAAAGTAGATTCTTTAACTTTGTTAATTTAAATTAGATTTTTTTTACTTTAGATTTTTTAACTTTATTAATTTAAATTAGAATTATTAATTTAGATTAGATTTTTTTAATTTAGATTAGATTTTTTAATTTTATTAATTTAGATTAGTTTTGTTTTAAATTTTTAGTTTAGTATTAGATTAATTTAGTTTAATTTTAGTTTTGTTAACTAATTCTTCTTAGATTTAATTTTGACTAGATTAAATTAGATTTTTTAATTCTGGTTCTTCTCAATTCTTTTTTCACAACATAACAGTTTCTGCAGGACGCCAGTCAGAGAACTTGAAACACACTAACGGTTTGATTGCAGGACGCGTGACAAAAACTTGGAAACAAACACTTACGCTTGTCAAAGATCTTATTTAAAAAAAAAACATTGTGTTTGTTTTCTTGCTTTTCAATTCACATAGTCTAATTAGGGCTTCGTTAAAATTCTTAGGAGTTTCGATAGTGAGTAGGGAATTTGGCTCTTTGTTACATGGAGGTGATGACCATGGACAAATCCAGGCTCCTTATGATCTTACTAATATGACAAACTCTTAGGGAGCGGAGCAAGGTAGTGAATCTTTAGCACTTTCACTCGTCAGGGGATTATGCTCTTCTCTCATTGAGAGAATCAGAAACCCAAAAGCGTGTGGATTTGGTGAAGTGAAACTAGCTCGGTGATTAAGGTTGTTTAGCATGTTTGGGTAAAGAGATGGGCTAGAGAAGTATGCTCTTCTCCTTTTGGGAGAATCAGAAAATCAGAAACCCGAATCCGAGCCATGTCCAGTGTCACCTTTAGAGGGCCTGCCGGAAGTTGAACCTCCGGGAACGACCCAAGTGAGTACACACCTATCACCGGTGATTCCACCTCACTATAATAAAGAACGTCTTGTTGAGTCTAAAGACTCCAAGACCATAGTAACTTCTTTTCCATGACTTGGACGATCATCATGGAAAAGCTCTGTTTATTGCACTGAGCGGCGCCGCTCCGAGCCCTGCTTGCGGGGGTGTGTGATTTTTAGGTGTTGGTGTGGCTGCGAGGCCCAAGCTCTGTATCAGAGGCACCGAAGGTTATTGTGAACGGAAGCCAAGTAAAAACCTCTTAGTTAGTTGCCTACCCGGTTCACCTCCGAAAGGAGTCATAATCTTTGCGCAAGGAGGGGGAAGAATCTCTCCGTATGTTGATCATACACAGATTCCCATCATAGGCATACACCTGGACGTTTGGAGGCGGTTGCGACACTGGCCCCTACTACAAGGGTAACCTTTGAACGTACACTGTTGAGTCCTTGGAAACACCAAAAACACGGGCGCCCTCTAGGGGGTGACACGGCTGTGTGAGGTGCACGTATGCACATAAGCAATGGGGCAAAGGTTTTGACTTCTCACCATTTTCTTTGGTAGGGATAGCTATGTGTTTGTTTTTGAGTCTTAAACATTGTCCAAACATCTTCAAACAAGACTCCCCCGATACTATCAAGTTGCTTTTTCCTTGATAGATCTGTTATTGACTACTTTTTGTATCACAACTTGTCTGATTGAAACCTATGTGCTTGATCAAAATCTGTGGATATACTTGCTTAATCTTTGCAAACAAACAACAAACTGAAATACTGAGTTCTTCGATTAAGTGACTTGTCCCAGCTTTAGAGACCTGTTCTGTATTTAGGGTTTATGTGTCGACCTTTTGAATTAGTGATCCTTGATCTCATAAGCGATTTTGCTTAAGATTGGCAAATTAGGAATTGTTCCTGTCAAATAGATAATTTTTTAGACTCTTTGATAACACACTTGGAGAGTGCTAGTCGTCTCCTTGTCCACCCATTTTCATACAATTCAAACTCATTACACTTTGTGTAAGTCATCCTCCTGATCCATATGTGCTAGGGTATTCACCCAAGAATTGAGCACCTATGTGGTAGTGTTGGTTTGCACCTATTTGCAACAGTTCTATTTCACCATCTCTCTCGGACAAGAGAAAACTTTTACTATCCTAGTCTGGTATTGACGTTTCTTAGAATTGTCTATTTACTTGAACTCTCCCTTTCATGTCAGTCACAACAAGATATCAAGTGAGCCAAGGAAAGCGACCTCAGATAGTCTTTAACCAACTACCCCCAGTTCAGACTCGTCAAAAGAGAAAGGAAAAGGAACCAATATTTGACCAGCCACCTAGGAGTCAGTCTGAAACCTATTTTGACCCAAAGAGCCATTTTAGTGACTTGAGTAATTCCCCTCAGCACCTTCCCACTCGCCGTGCATGGATATGAGTTATAACGGCCACTCTACGAGAGGGAAGCCATGGATCAAAATCTTGATGATATCTATGAACAAATACGTAAAACAACATGATATTTGGAAATTCTTCTCATGATAATCAACCTGATTCACCCCTCATTAATACAAGATATTTGGATGCCCATCAACGGGATGAAAGGTATAAGAGACGAGCTCACCAAGAACAATGGTCACAACACGAAGGCCAAGACAATGAACCTCGCGATGCTCATGTCAATACAACGTATACCAATGACTTGTTCAAACAATCTAGACCAAGCTCACCACTTCAACATACCTCAAGGTTCAGAAGTGATAGGCTTAGAAGAATTGAATGCGAAAAGAAAGCCTTTCTAGATGAACAAGCTGCAAAGCAAGAAAAGTTTAGACAACTTGAGGAAGAGAGCCAAGCTTTATTGGAAGTACAAAGGAAACTCGCTCAAGAGGAGCAAGATAGGCAGTTAGCCCACCAATTAAACAAACAATACAATACAAGGGGTGCTAACAGGGGACATAATTCTCCTCCCTCCACCCCTTCCAAAACACCAAGAAGTAGAAGGCGGTCAAGGACCCCTTCTAGATCTCCTAGTCCTAGAGGAAGAAGGGCCTCTTAGTATGCTCACTATAGGAGGCAAACTCCTCCCAGAAATTCAAGACCACACTCCCAACATGTACATCCTGGTTCCCAACATGGAGGTGGTAGCTCACATTATGATTTTGATACTCAAGACTTCATGCGAATACAACAAGAGCCTATCTTCCAACAGTATGTGGAGAGGTATTTGGAACAAAACAAAGATAAGTTCTTGGAAAGTCTAATCAACAAGGGTGCCAAGTCCCTTATAATTTTGATGTGGACAACAAAATACAAAAGCAAAATCCCTCTCAAGAGGAAGAAATCCGCCAAATGAAGCAAATGATGGAGAAAATGATGCAACCTAAGAGCTCATTCTCACTAGACTCAATTTGTCCTAATCCATTTGACAAGAGTGTGAGTATGAAAGATTTTCCAAAGAGGGTGGAATTCCCACAATACGATAAATATGATGGCAGTGGTGATCCACACGACCATGTGCGTCAGTTCTATACTATGAGCTTTGAATTCCATCAGGATGACTCCTATTTGATGAGGTTGTTCCTAGGAGTCTTAAAGGACAAGCAATGGAATGGTTTACCAATATCACCTCCGCCAAGACTTTTAGAGAACTTGTTCATAGATTCGTTCAACACTTCGCATATAATCTGTCAAGACTGTTACTATGTTGGACCTATGCAACTTGAAACAAAATCAGGGGGAACCCTTTGTTACCTTCTTGCAAAGGTGGAGGAGACAATGCTCTCGGTATCCTAGGATGATCCATGAGGATGAAAAGATTGACATACTTGTTAGTAATTTGGTGCCTGAAATGAGACATGAGATCAAAAAGATAGTCTTCACTTCCTTTGATACCATGATTGAAACTGCATGCCGCATTGAGGATGTTCTAAAAGAACAAGGCATTTTGACCAGACATAACAATAATACCAACAATGGTCAACACAACAATAGGGATAAAGGGAAGAACAACAATTGGAACAAAAACAAACAAATTGTCAATGATGGAGTTGTGGATTCTTCCCAATCAAGAGATCAAAGTGTTCTTAATTTGACTAAGGCTGTGCAAGCAATGAAGCTTAATGCACCTCCACAACAAGAAAGTAAACCAAGATATCAGGAAAGGCCCAAAAACCAGAAGCGGCAATTTACCAAATTGGGTGACACATATGAGGATATTCTCAAAACTCTCATTGCTAACAACTTGGCACATCCTCAGGATCCTGCAAAATTTCACATTCCAGATCCTAAGCCACATTGGTGGGATGACAAGGCATTCTGTAAATTTCATAATGGCCCCGGCCATACTGTTGAAAACTGTTGGAAATTAAAACATATCGTCCAAGATTTTATAGAAAGTGGAAAGCTTCAAGTTGATGGCCTAAATACCAATGCTGATCATAAGGATTTTAAGGAACCTTTGCCTAATTACGACAAGGGGGAAACCTCTAAATCACAGAATGGCAAAGCTACAATCAACTACACCTATACAGCGGCAGAAAATGTGATAAACATGCTTGAAGTTGTGGAGCCAAGTGTTAATATGATAAGGAGTAAAGACCCGCATGGTTATGACTCTCCCCCTATTTTTGACAACCAACCTGTTGTGGTGCTGAGAGGTCCTCATTCTAGGTTATCTTCCCAAGCCCTTAATGTTGTTACCAGGAGTCAAGCCCCTATTATTCTCAGAGGGCCTAGTTCAGGTCCATCCAATAAATCCAAGCAAGTGGCATCCAAGAATGTCACTATAAAGTCCGCCACTGCTCTCAAACCAAACTACAATCTTGTAGATCAGTTACAGAAAACTCCAGCACATATCTCAATCTTAGAGCTTCTAGAGTTGTCCCCTAGGCATAAGCAGATCCTTGAGGACGCTTTGCGCACATCAAATGTCCCCAACAACATTGATATAGACCAATTCCAAGGCATGGTGAATCACATTACTAGCCCACATTACCTTTCTTTCTCTGAAGATGATGACAAATCCCTAAGCCATCCACACAATCTTGCCCTTCACATTGAAGTCATGATTCATAAAACCCGTGTCAGGCGCGTGTTGATTGATGGGGGTGCTGGGTTAAATATCTGTACTTTGAATTTGTTAAAAACTTTGGGCTATTCAGAGCAAGTGATCGACACTAGAAAGAAGATCACCATAAAGGCCTATGATGAGGCAGAACGAAGTTCTAAGGGATTGGCTGTCCTTCCTGTCAGGATTGGCCCAGTTGAAAAAGATATCTTGTTTCAAATTGTTGATACTGGACCCCTTGCATACAACATTTTACTGGGTAGACCATGGATTCATGATATGCGTGCAAAGGCCGCCTACCTACCACCAAAGGTGTTAAGTTCCCCACAATGGAACGTAAATTTGCATACCGTGGATAACACCTTATCAATTAACTCAATCTCAACTAATGTTCATGTCCCTCTTAACCGAGCAGCAGAGGATTATGAAACAACTTTAGCAGACTGTCAAAACAAATTTAAGTCAGTAGACCTTGGCATGGGGGGGTATCAACTTGACTCTTTTGCAAAGATGCCTGTTTCCCTTAGGACATATGGAAAGCCTTCACAGGAGATGAAACCATCATCTTCAGCAATGACAATATTTGACAAGTTTGTTGAATCCTCAGTACCAATACAAGATGAAAAAGAGGAAGTAGCTGTTCGAGATTGGATATACAAAGAGGAGAAATACCAGCACAATGAAAATTTCTCTCCCTCTCCTAAGTCCTATGGGAGAGGATATACTTTTGTCAAGAAGATGGGTTATCCAGGATATGGCCCTCTTAGTCACAGGTTAGATGCTAGAGCCGAACCACTCAATCATGATCTTTTTGCATGTAAGTCTAAGAAACCGGTTGGCCTAGGCTTTATGAACAAAAATAAATGCACTGTCCCCATTTCTGATAGGCGGGATAGTAAAGATGACACAAAATATGTACCAGATTTGACCAATCAACAAGACATAACAGATGATTGGATACCTTCAACAAATCTCCTTTGGGAAGATTTAAGAGATTTAATAATTGATAGTCCTCCTATCTCATTTGCAATAGATAGTGACTGTATGAATGCAAGATTGACTATGGATAATGTCTCTATCCCAGCTGCAATGGATGGTGATAATTCAGATAATTTTGTGATTGAGCAAATTGCTAGAGGAGAGGAGCCTCTTCCAAATCTTGAGGCTTCTACATCACGAGGCTCCAACAATAATTCAGAAATAGACTCTCATGCGTTTGAATGGGATTCACTCTCAGATGCAACAGTTGACTTGGATATGGACGTTGTCCATGCTTATAGTTCTCAACCTGATGTAACTGACGAGTCATGTGTTAGATTAGAAGATTGGAACCCACATGTCGCATTAGTAGACGATTCTTCGCTTGCTAGGATAAATTCTGATTTAGACACTTTAGAGGGAAAATTGACAGATTCCAATTCTACAGTCACCAGAGATGACACCACCTATATCCTTAATCTTGAACCGGTCATTAACTCCATTCCCTGTTCACCCCAACCTTATCGGGATTGGTCTCACCCGCATTCAAGAGCCTCAACTCTTGACATTTCACAATGACTATGAGATCACCTCGCTATCTAAATGCCATTGAACTGTGAAGTCTTCCACCGCTGAACCGCTACCGCGACATAACCCTACACTGGGTACCTTAGTCACAAGATAAAAGAAAAGAAAAAGAATAAGAGTTCGATGAAACCACTATGTGGCGGTGTCAGAACCAAAAAAAGTAAAAATAAAAGACGTATCCAAAGGTGAAACCCTCCCAGAGGCACCTACGGATGAGGTACTTGATGGTCTCCCAAGCTATTTCCAGGATAGATCATCAGTATTGGTTGAACCTACAGAAGCTGTTAATTTGGGCACAGAGGAAGTTCAAAAATTGTACACTTGGCTAAATCTTTATCACCTGAAGAAAAGAAAGCCTATACCGAGTTCCTCCAAAAGAAGGAAATTAACTTTGCATGGACATACTCAGACATGCCAGGGTTGGACACTGATCTCATTATGCATCATTTATCCATAGCTCCAGGTGTGAAACTAGTCAAACAGAAGTTGAGAAAAATGCACCCTCATATAGCTCTTTTTGTATGAAAGCTGAATTAGAAAAAGCTCCCTTGGTGCAGGATCTATTAGAGCCCATAGACTATGCTGACTGGATTTCCCAACATTGTACCTCGCTGGGCTTAAACCCGATAAAAGTCCATTCGAATCTCTACGCACTTTAGAGATTCTACTGCAGCATGCCCAAAGGATGATTTCCACTTCCTATCATTATTGCATTACGATAGTGACATGATGGATATGATCTATCTTTGATGGATGGTTTTTCTCGGGTATAATCAGATTCACATAGCTCCCGAGGATCAAGAAAAGACTGCATTCACATGTGCCTTGGGTACTTATTGTTGGAATGTCATGCCCTTTGGATTGAAAAATGCAGGAGCTACTTACCAAAGAGCTATGACAACCATCTTCCATGACATGATGCATAAGAATATGGAAGATTATGTGGATGACACCCTGGCTAAGTCTAAGAGAAGAGAAACACATTTGGCTGATTTAGAAGTGATTCTGTGACTTATGTTCGTACTCTCAACTAAGATTAAACCCAAAAAAGTGTGCATTTGGTGCTTCCGAAAAATTATTGGGATTCATCATTTCACCAAAGAAGTGGACTCAAAGGTTCCAAGCCATTATAAACATGCCACCTCCCAAAATGTTACTAAATGAGAGCCTCAAGTGTTTCAACCATAAGGAGGTTTATTTCACACCATGATAGAGCACAACCTTTCAACAAAAAATTGCATAAAGGTGTTCAATGTCTCTGGAATGAGGATTGCCAAAAGAGCATGGATCAAATTAAAGAATACTTGGAAAATCCTCCCATTTTAATGCCTCCCATTCCAGGAAAACCTCTCATTTTATATGTCTCAACTACTGAATCTTCACTGGGGGCATTGTTGGCTCAATTAGATGAACAAGGGAAAGAAAGGGCCATATATTATATTAGTCGTGACTTTGTTTCCTTATGAGGTTAATTATACTAGTATTGGAAAAAGCTTCCGCAGAGTGTTTGCTTCTCAAAAATTAGACACTATATGCTCACGCACACCATACACCTCATATCAAAAATTGATCCTCTCAAATACTTGCTCGGTAAAGCTGCTCTCACGGGCAGACTTGCTAAATGGATGATGATTCTTTTTGAATTTGACATAGAGTATATTGAGCGCAAAGCAATCAAAGGCCAAGCTATCACAGATCAACTGGCTAATTTTCCTATTCAAGATAATATGCCCATTCAAGTCAACTTTCTAGATGAGCATCTTATGTACATGACTGAAAGATCCTGGAAACTATTCTTTGATGGTTCATGCATGCAAAATGGTTCTGGAGCTGGTGTGTTGTTTGTTTCTCCTCATGGGTATACTATTCCTAAATCTTACAAGTTACTCTTTCCATGCACAAACAACATAGCTGAGTATGAGGTTTTGACAAATGGACTAAAAATGGCTATAGAGTGGAATATCACAGAACTACATATCTATGGGGATTCTCAGCTGATCATCAACCAAGTCAATGAACAATACCAAACAAAAGATGACAAGTTGGTACCTTACAAAAAAATTGTTGATTCATTAAGACGGTATTTTACTTTTGTCACCTTTCAGCAAATCCCTAGGGTTGAGAACAAAGCAGCTGATGCTATGGCCACCCTTGCTTCACTTCTTCAGTTAGAGGAACATGAGTCCAGATATGAATTCCTGGTGGAAGAGCTACGATATCCCATATTTGACTCACCTGAAAGCCATATCATTTGTACCCTTGTCAATCATGAATCCTCCCACTATGGTGCTATTTACTCATATCTTCGTGATGGCATCATCCCCGATACATTTAACCGATCTGAAAGAAGAAACCTTATCCGCAACGCCTCTTGCCATTCCCTCATCTCTGGTGATTTGTATAGGAGGGGTCTAGATGGAACACTTCTTAGGTGCTTAGGAAAAGGAGGAACTGGGATCAAGCTAGTTGACATCCACTCTAGGGCATATGTGGAGGACATTCTAATGGTCTTCCATGGCTAGAAGGTTGCTTAGAGTGGTGGCAATTGGCCTACGATGCGAGGCAGATGCAGCATTTGCTAAGTCTTGTGAAAAATGTCAAAACATGGACACTGAAGGCTACGCTCCGTGGAGTCTAATTCCTCTATATCTCAATCGCCATTTCCAGCGAGTGGCCTGATCTTGTTGGGCGATTCATCCCAACTCATCAAAGTTCATTATCACCGCACGACTACTCTACAAAATGGTAGAGGCCGCTCTAATTCTGCTGGGTCAAAGTAAGATACAAGAGTCTTTATTTATTTTAAAACCATACCATCCTCATGATATATGCCATTCGAGATCATCATCGGACAATGAGGTCAGTTCAAAAACAAGGACCTTAAAGAACTCGCCAAAGATTCAAGCATAAAGCAACATTGGTCCTCCATTTACTTCCCACAAGGAAATGGTCGCAAGAGGTTTTCAAAACAAACCATTCTCAAGATTTTGCACAGTAACGCTTCATAAGAATGGTAGAGACTGCAGCACTACAGATAACTGCCCTGTGGGCCTATAGAACTAGTATTCAGATCTAACTGGGGCTACTCCTTTTGCCCTCACATACGGCGCTGAAGCAGTGTTACCTTTAGAGGTTGAGATTCCATCACTTCGGGTCTCTCTCAAAGGTCTAGTTACAGATGAAGACTATCGCGCCATGAGATTGCAAGAATTAGAACTTCTTGATGAGAAGCGTAAAGCATCATTTGACTATATGAGGGTCTATCAAAAGAGGATGTCCAAAGCCTTCAACAAAAAGGTTCGCCCTAGAGAATTCCAAGTAGGAGATCTTGTCCTGCGAGAGAATCCTAAGAACCAACAGAACCGAGAACAGAAGGGAAAATTCGAACCTAATTGGCTTGGGCCCTACATCATCACAGCAGCTTTTGGCACAGGTGCCTATCTACTATCTACTGAAGAGGGGGAGCAGCTCCCTGAGCCTATCAATGTTTTGCACCTGAAGAAGTTCTATCCTTGATGCCCGTTCTGTCTGGGGGCATCCTTTGTATATAATTATGACCCTGAAAAAAGTTCCAAAAAAATTGATATATGATACTGAAAAAAATTACAAAAAAAAAAATTGATATATTGTCAAAAAATCCAAAAAAATTCAAATATGATGCTGAAAAAATACAAAAAAAAATGAAAAATACAAAAAAATTCAACAAAAAAGAAAAAGAAAAAAATGCCTTGGTGAAAACCTGGAAACAGGTGCCTTGGTAGCAAAAAAATACAAAAATATATATATATATATAAAAAGTCCTAAAAAAAAATTATTCCAAGTGGTGAAAACCTGGAAACAGGCGCTACTTGAGGCCTTTGCATCCCTATTTCTTAGCATGCATCCTCGACACTTAGCCTTTCTCCATCATGCCTTGTCCTTATTGCCTTGGTTTGGAATTGGTCTTTGTCTTTGTCTAGGGGCATCACTATGTTAGCTTTGGTCTCTTGGATATGCTTGTCTTTAGGACACCTCGCAAACGGTGTTTTCAACACTAACCCAACTGTGTTTTTCAACACAACCCCTGACATCGTGTGTTTTTCAACACTATCCACTACCATGTGATCTTACCTACTTGCAAGCATTCTATCCTTATCCTTGGAACTCAGTATCAGTTTACACACTTAAAAATTTTTAATTGCAACACTTAATGCTCGAGATATGCCATGATCTTTTCTTTGTGTGTTGACTGATATTGATTTTCATTGAGTGTCCTTGTCTAATAAGTCTCTCCGTGATGCATAGCTAGATGACTTGGGGCATGGGGCATGTTTTTATTTGCTTTCTACTTATGGGTGTTGTCTTGAACCCTTCTTCAGCGATCTCTTTGTTGTTCATTTGACACACTTAAGAGATTTATGGCATCATCCTTGTAACAAGTTTTTGCAATAAACCATTCCTGCGTAATCTTGCCAGCCCTCCATGAAAGCATGGTTTCAAGCTACATTAAATCGGGTAAGCTAACATTGTAGTCATCTTGACCTTCATGTCTTTGATGCTCATGTTAGAATCTTTCCACATTCCACGCTGATATAAATCACATTCATATCTTCATAGTTGCGTTTGTGACTAGTGATGATTGTGTGATTGTCCGATGTTCGGTAATAATGGCCCAATGATGAAAATAAGTTCTCTTACATTCTCTAATGAATGATGAACACACAAAACCATGTTACCTGGCTGCAGTACACCCTTTGCATTTTCATGGCTGCATTGATAGACTATAAGTTAATTTGTACTTTTAGCTGTATTATGGTTTGAGAGGGTTTCTTCATCTTTCTTGTGGATTTTTCATCAACCTGCGGATCACGCTCTTTTCATTTCCTTATCTTCTTCGTGGATCTCAATCAAACCTCCGCCTTAAACGAAGCTTGATTGATTCTGATGCATCCTTCTTTATTGAAGAAGATTCTCTTCTTCTCCTTCTCTCCATTTCTTTCCATTTCTCCAAAACTTCTATCTTCCATCTCGGATGTTCCTACCCTTTTCTTTCTAATTCAACCTTAGAATAATTTTCGCTTGACCACCAAGTTCTCATGGATTCTTATATTTTTTCATCTTACATCGCGAAACCTTATCTTTGCCGACTTGATCAGAAACTTTTTCACCATTATTTCTCCTCTATCTCATTTCGATTTCGATCACGAGGGGGCAGTACCTATCAAACTTCAATCCTTGATTCAGCTTTATCAATTTATCAATTGCTTCTCTTGGGGAAACCTTGCTTGAGATTCTTATCTCTCACTTTGGATGTGATCCCGAATCGACCTCATGTTCAAAGGCCTTTTATTTATGTTTGTCTAGATGTGATCCCGAGTCGACCTCACATCTGAGTTGTTTTGTGATCCCAAATCGATCTCACATTGCAACTTCATTCTTTGACTGCATGTGATCCCGAGTCGACCTCACATTAGTCAAAGAGGGGCAAATGTATGCAACCTAAAATGGTCACCTAGACTTTGGGCCCCATTTATTTAATTTGTCAACATCAACTTTTTGAATCAATGATTGTCACATTTTCAAATCAAATTTCTTAGTCAATTCCTAGCTATTTCAAATGTTTCAATTTTCCCTAAGGTTTGAATGTTAATAATTTTATTTAATCAAAAGAAATAAATCCCTTTTAATAAATAAAAATAATGTTATTTAATTGAAGTTAATATTACTTAAATAAAATGATACAGTTTAATTAAATCTATTTTAATTAAATAATTTTATTTTATTTTATTATCATTCATTTCTAATTACATAATCTTATTTTTATTTTTATTAAAAGAGATATTATCGTCTTAAATTAAATAAAATAAATGAAATATCCTCTCAAGAATATCCTGTGATGAAAAAAAGGGAAACAAATCAGTTAAAAGGGAAATAAACTAAAAAAAGAATTCCAATCAAGATTTGTTTCTATTTTTCTATTTATCCCACATTGTTTCTGAATTTGCCTTCAATTCTACTTTTTCCTATAAAATGAGCCCTCTCATTCTCATTTCAAAAAAAAGAAAGAATCACGAATTTTTACATCAGACTTATGCTGCAAATTTGAATTTTATCATTTGAGATTATATTAGTTTGATTATATAAGCATCTTATTTTTAGAGCATATAGTTTAATATTGCATTTTAGCTTAATCTTCATAGTAAATTAATTTGCAAAATAATTCATTTATGGCATTGCATGTAGATTAAGTTTCATTTCAATAAATTAGTTTGGTTTATTACATTTTACAGTCATTTAGATTAGTTTTCATTGTTGCATTGCAAGAACAGGATTCATGGAGATTGGCATTCTTGCTTCTCCTCTTTGAATCTCTCGTTCTGAGATTGTATTTGCAGGGATAACAGGGTTAATCTGAGGGCCACAACATCAATCTCTGCTCTTCTCGGATAGAGAGCTGTGAATTGATTTGCGAGGACTCATTATTGAGTATCCTTGCATGCAAGGATTCACAGAAGTATAACATATTTTCAGTTATACACCTGGAAGCAAGCATATAGTTTTTGAATCATAAGAAAAAATATTTTAAGGTGGACTTCGTAACATTCTTGGTGGGTAGGAAACAAAAACTTTTGACAAGAAAATAACTAACAGGAGACAGTGTGTTTTCCAACACTACAAATAATGAGAGAATTTAGTTTTCTTGCAATCAGATGAAGATAGTAAAATGCCATTTTTACTATTACAAATAGCATTTAATACGACTATTCATTTGAAAGTATCCATGATGAGAAAATTAGTCAACCTCAAACAATTTAAATGTCAACCTTTCTCTTTCATTTATAAGCAAGCTACCATAAACAATAAGACTTCAGGTGGCATTTCCTTCTGGTATAATTTATATTAACATAAATAGAATACACATTATAAAACACAACCAAATGCTTATTGTCACAATCTACATAATAGAAAGTGGTCATTGAACAAGAATTGAGAAGTGAGTCACAACCCTCTGTGTTTGCCATCCTACAACTGTTATGTGCATTTTGTGTTCCAAACATATGAACAGATATTGAAATGGAATGTTCGTTGAAAGTAAGGGTTTTCATAAAATATGAAGGCGAACTTCAAAAAATTGTTTTGTTATAGTTGGCATAACAGAAAGTGCTCATTGAACAAGAATTTAGAAGTGAATCACAACTCTGTGTGTTTTCCATCATGCAAATTTTATGTGCATTTTCTGTTCCAAACGTATGACAATATTGAAATGGAATGTTTGTTGAAAGTAAGGGTTGTTGAAAACATTCAAACTATCAATATAATTTCCGATGGGGGATACATAAAAGTATCCAAAATCAACTGAGGTGTCACCAACCAATTGGGTTCTCACAGTGTAAGCAACCAAATTTTTTTCATTACATTCATACTATCTATGTAATTGCAGGCTCCAAAATATTGGGTATTATGAACCCTGCAACCCAAATACTATTTTCAAACCCTTTACAAGTAACAACCCAATTGGTTACTCACCCCTCAGGTGAATTTCAATAGTCTTATATATCTCTGACCTACAACTCCTTGCAGAATGAGAAAACCCAAAACACATAGAGTTTTCCAAGAACAATACTCGTTACAATCTAAAACGCATGTCTTAATGACATCAATGCCCTTCCCTCCCGCAGTTAACGGATACCTTCTCGCACAAGGAAAAAAAATATCGGCACAATTTGATGTGAGAGAACACCTCCTCGCTTTCCTGGCCATGACATTTCCTCCCATTTGTTGGTTTTGTCACTTTTATCATCCGCCCTGGCAGGCCCCGCACAATGCCATCTCATCATGTTATGCATATTTCTATGCATTTTTGTATGTACATAGGTGTGTTTTGTTAGGAGATTAGTTGTGTCCATATAGGGTTTTACAACATTGTGTGGATTGAAGGTTTCATAAATCATGCTCTCACATCCCACTATGTTTTCCAACCTACAATCATACAGAGCTTTAATCATTGTTGGAAAACACTAGGTTTTAAAAAATGGTACCTTTCATTGCATTGCTACGGTCTAAATAACAAAAAAAAATTGAGATGAATATTCATACTGTTGTGTAAAATTCCAAGTTGCAAAAAATTGGTTTTTCAAAATATGCAACCCACACAATGTTTTAAAACCCTTTACACATGAGAACCTAATCAGTTACAAACCCCTCACCTCAATTCCATTCGTTTTTCATCCCCCCAACTGCTCTCCAACCTTGCACTTTCAACCTGCAAAATGAGAAAACCCACAACACATTGTGTTTTCCAATAACAGTACTTCTTACATATTAACCGTGACGCTTCCTTCCGTTGTTGGTTATGTCACTTCTATCATCCATCTGGTAGGCCCCACACTACATCATCTCTTCATGTTATGTTTTCATGCATTTTTGTGTGTACATAGGTCCTTTTTCTCTAGGAGTTGGAGAAAGCTAACTCCTCAACAAAATCCACCTATGTTATATATGTATATAACATAATATGACATCCCCCATCCCACGTGGTGGATAAAAATACACCGACATGAAGATGAAAAGACTTGATGGATGTCGTCATGTGTTGGACGCTGTAAAAGGACGCGCGACAGTCAACAAACCCTAACTTTTTTCCACATTTTATTTTGTTTTGGTTTTCCATTTTGTTCATTTCATTTTGCATTTTTTTTGGGGAGGGAGGCGTGAGTAGCGAAATGAGTTACAGGCAACCATGAGGAGGGAGGTAGGAGGTGACCGAACCAATGCGGCCTTTAAAATGGAGTTGTAGGTGTGTTTATGTTGTTTTTTTTTATGTAGATAGCTTCATTTTGTCTACATTTTTTGAGAAGCATTCAATGGCTATTGGTTAAATAAAAAGGGTTTTCATTGATGGAAAAATAAAATGATTTGTTTGCATGTATGGTTTTCATATAAAATGCATAGTTGTTTTTGTTCATGAAAAATTAAAAAATTCAACTCGAAATTCTTTGCATTCACCACAGTAAGCATCTCATCTATAAAAATATCATAACTTCTTAATGTAGAATAAATTTTGGAAGTTTAATTGACTCGTACACTTGCAATTTAAGCTATGATAGCTAGAATCACCTATGTTTAGTGCAAAAGCTTCACGTCTCCAAAATGGTCCTCAATCCACCTGCCCTTCTTTTCTTCAATTTTCTTTCCTCAAATATATCAACCACCTTGAAGGAAGACAAGTGTTAGAGATAGATTAAATTGGAAAATTAAAGACATTTGGTGCTACAAAGAATTATTTTTATTCCAAATTTCACCAATATACAATTTATATGTTGTGGTGAGTGAAAAATGCCAACTTGCACAAATAATACATAAACATTGGGAATTTAATTTCCAATTTAACCTATCGCTAACACTAGTAGTATATATTAGCAATTATATCTGCCATTTTTCCATCCCGCAGGAACTGTGAAGCACTGAACGTTCATTTCAGATATATAAAAATCTCATCTCTCCTATTATATGAAAGAGGCCATAATTTACAATAATCAATAAGCACATAGAAGACAGAACAAGAAGGATACCATGTACTACTACTAGACTTCTGTTTATATCCTATGTATCTCAATGAACACCTAAATGACATATCGGTATCATAGCCATTGTTCAATGATATTGTAAACTGAACCATTACTTGTATAGATGACTGAAAAATACAAATAATTGCAAGAACAAAGGTTAACAAGTCAACAAAAGCCTTGTCAATCACCTTGATTGACCCAAAAAATAGCAGCTACTCTGCTAACAAAACACACCTATATAAATACAAAAATGAATAAAATCATACACAAAAACATACATAGAAACATACATAACATGAAAAGAAGGCATAATAGGATGTCAGTGCACAAAAGAGAATCAATTCAATGGAGACATGAGAGTCATATGTGAAAAGGTAGACAAATTTTGCAAACAACATATTAAAAACAAAACATCTGCATTCTCTAATCAGAAAGACACTCTCAAAGCTCAGAACAAAATTCTTCTAATGAAAACCTTAAAGTTTGTAGATAGTAACAATGTACTAAAGTTCATTCACCTACACAATTTATAGCACCTCTTACTTACAAAAGAAAATTGAAATTCAATTTTGTCATATCATTTAAAAATAAATGCACAATATAATTTGCAAGTTGGAAAACACAATGTCGTTTTCCATTTATTTCATTCTCTACATTCAAAGTTACGTGGTTGAGAGCATGGGTAGGAATGTATTGAAAATATTTTGTTAATTAGGTAGTAGGAATGCAATGAAAGGGAACGTTTTATAAAAACCCACTATTTTCCAACAACCATTAAAACTCTGAATGATTACACATTGGAAAACACCATGGGAGGTGAGTGCATGATTAATGAAACCTCCAACCCACACAATGTTGTAAAAACCTCTACGAACACAACTATTCTCCTGACAAAATGCACCTATGTACATACAAAAATGCATGAAAACACATATAATAACATACATGGTACCATACATAACATGAAGAGACGACGTAGTGCGGAGCCTGCCAGACGGATGATAAAAGTGACAAAACCAACAAACAGAAGGAAACATCACAGCAAGGAAAGCAAGGTGGTGTCTCGTCACATCAAATTATGTTAGCATTTTTTTTCTTTATGTTATAAGCTATCTATGCACTGCACGTGGGAAGGGCATTGATATGATTAAGACATGCGTTTTAGATTCTAACAAGTATTGTTCTTGGAAAACACTTTGTGTTCTGATTTTTCTCCTTCTGCAAGTTGAAAGAGAATCATTGGAGAGCAAGGGAGTGGTGCAGGAAAGGGAGATGACCAAGCGAGTTCAAGAGAGGGGTTTCTAACTAACTGTATGTACATAGGTGTGTCAGCTAGGATTTCTCGGCTTACCAATTGGGTTGCTATGTCTAGGGGGTTTTAGAACGTTGTGTGGGTTGCAGATTTCTTCAAACTCACTATTTTCCAATCCCATTACATTCTTACTATCTAACTCACAAAAGGATCTCAAGAAAATCACAAAGCATACCAAATTGAGGTGAGGGGTGAGTAACCAATTGGGTTGTTACTTGTAAAGGGTTTTAAAATATTATGTGGGTTGCACATTTTGAAAAACTAGTGTTTTCCAACCTGGAATTTTACAAAATAGTATGAATGCAATTTCGACAGTACAAACAATTGGAGTATGAGTTGTCATTTTTTGATATTTTTTTTCTGGCACGGGAATTCAAGGTAGAATGATGTGTGCATTTTCAGTTTGGAGAAAGAAAGGGGAAAACACTTTGTGTTTCATGTGTGCACATTCAAAGCTAATGGTTGGAGTGCACATGTAGGAGCTGGAGGAAAAAACCAATGTTTTGAAACCTAGAATTTAACAAAATGGTATAAATGTAATTTAGACGATACAAATGTAATGAAAAGGCACCTTATAACAAGTCTTACACAAAATAAATTTTGCATTTCTATTTCTTAATATGACCTACATATACATGCACAGTATGATTGCAAGTTGGAAAACACAGTGGGAGGCGAACTGACAACATGATTTATGAAACCTCCAACACATAAAATGTTGTAAAACCCTCTACGCATTGAAGCCAAATACATTACTGGTTGTCTATAAAATAGTGTGTATCACCACACTCCTACGGTCTAAATAACACCAAGCTTTTCAATTCATACATACTATTTTCAAAAATTCTAGGATGCAAAACATTTTGTTTTACAAAACCTGTAACCCACCTAATGTTTCAAAACCATTTAGACACCACTATGGGGGTACGATATCATGTTACATACATAGGTGCTTTTTGTCTAAATACTGGTTATTATATGAATCGGCCTCTAATACTAGTATAGTATACCATTAGGGGAGAAGCTAACTCCTACACAAAAAGCAACAGTATACAATACCAATATTAAAGGCAGATTCATATAATATACCAATATTAGAGGGAACAACTTATAGGAGACAGTATTTTTTCCACCACTGCAACTCCATTTCAATGCCCATGTTGTTTTGGCTACTTGTAACTCCATTTCAATGCTCACATGTCCCTCCTCATGGCTGCCTATAACTCATTTCCCTGCCCGTACCTCCCTCCCCAAAAAATTGCAAAATGAAATAAACAAAATGGAAAACCAAAACAAAATAAAATGTGGAAAAAAGTTAGGTTTTTTTGAGTGCTATGTGTCCTTTTCCGACATCTAACACGTGACAACATCCATCAAGTCTTTTCATCTTTTTGTCAATGTCTTTTTGTCCACAGTGTGGGATGGGTGATGGGGGGTACAATATCATGTTACATACATTGGTGCTTTTTGTCTAGGAGTTAGCTTCTCCAATACTGGCATATTATATGAATCAACCTTTAATATTGGTATAGTATACCATTAGGGGAGAAGCTAACTCCTACACAAAACCAATGGTATACTATACTAGTATTAAAGGCCGATTCATATAATATACCAGTATTAGAGGGAACAACTGCTAGGAGATAGTGCGTTTCCCAACACTGAAAATAATGTGAGCATTTTATTTAAACATAACAATCCAAGGAGTGATTTTGAAGAAATTCATACTATTTTGTAACATTCCATGTTGCAAAACAGTAGATGTTAAGAAGCAAGACAATGTGTTTTCCAAAACTGCAAATAATGCAAGCATTTTATTTAAGCGCAACAATGCAGTATGATTTGGGAGAAGAAAATCATACTATTTTGTAACATTCAATGTTGTAGAAAAGTATGTGTTCAAAAGCAAGCAACCCACCATGAGACAACCCTTTACATTTAAACAAGGATTTTCAAATAACTGAAACCCAACATTGTGTTTTCCAAATTGCAATTATTTTGTGCACTTTTTCTTTTCAATCATATAAAATTTAAACACAATAATGGAAGAAAGGTGTTATTTTGAATACATCCATACTTTTTTGTAACATTCCATGTTGCAAAAACATAGGTTTCAAGAAGTAAGACAGTGAGTTTTTCAATTGTGCAAATAATGCGAGCAATTTATTAGTTCTAATCAGGAGAAAGCCAACTGATAGACAAAAAGCACCTATGTATGTAACATTGTAACATGAGATTGAAATGGAATTTCACTTTCCTCATCTAATTCAACTAAATAACTACTAACATTATTTACAGTGTTTGAAAACACACTGTCTCCATATAAGGCGTTAAGAAACAAACAACCCATATAGTGTTGCAAAACCCTCTGCAACTGAGAGGAGATAGTGTGTTTTCCAACTCTACAAATAATGCGACCAATTTATTTGATCCAATCGGATAAAGAAAGCAAAATGACATTTTTTCTTGGAGCATAATGAAAAAAAACTCTTCACATCGAACTAACTGAAATGGGACAGTGTGTTTTCAAACCCAACATGTGTCACACAATTTGAGGAGGCTTCTATCCAATTGGGTCAAGAAGTTGGGTATGGTGAAAATCCAGTTTTGCAATATCAATAAGAATTTGGACACCTAATCTTCCTATAATAGGAAACCTATGTTGGATGTATTGCTCAGATGGTTGATTGGATAGACATGGTAGAGAATGCTCATATTTGTGATGATGGAAATGGTAAGCTCAATGTTGTTGATCACGCTTGTCTTAGGGCTATATATGATTCAATCAATGATGCAATGTTTACAATTGAAGAAAATATTTTCCAAACTGAGATTATTTCTCATGATGATGTGGAAATTTTTTTCAAACATCCAAGAGATGTGGTTGTATTTTTGAAGCCTACAATCATGAAAATTCAAATACACTACATGTTAAACTAGTGCAAATGCATCGAATGATAGCTTGCCATGACACATATAATAAGGAGATAACTAATACAAAAGGGGCATGCCATGTCACTATCGAAACTTATCAAGTAAAATATTTCAGGAGTGGTGCTGTCATGTAGAACAAGGAAGTAACTTGAGATACCATGGGATAAAGTCATAACATTTTTAATCCTGTTGGGTTGTTTAAACAACTACATGATACTGAAAAAGAAGATCATTTATACAGGCTAGTATTGTTCAAGTTTCCTGATAATATAAAATCTGATTACCTTGTGTGTTTGAATTCAAATGCTATAAGCTTTTGAAGAATGGAATACTTGCTATTGTCCATGAAATATGTCCACTACTTTGTCAATGGTAGAAAGGACAGAAGAATGGATCTAGTTCAAATTAAAACCTACACTAAGCAGATGAGGCAGTGTGCAAATATTTTGAACAAGATTATGTCACATAGGTTAGGTTTGGTTTGTAATATGCCTATTGATCTAGTTGAGTTGAAAATCTAGGACTATTTTAAGATTATTACTAAAACCATAGATTTGGGAAAAATAAGGACTACGTTTGAAATGAGGCACAGTTTATTTTCAAAAAGATAGTTGTGGGAAAATAGAAATTTGTAGTGAACAGGTCTGTTGGTAAAGAAGTGTATATTAACATAGCCCCAGATATAGATGTCAAGAAGCAAGATAGTGGGTTTTCCAACTGTGCAAATAATGCAAGCAATTTATTAGTTCCAATCAGGAGAAAGCTAACTCATAGACAAAAAGCACCTATGTATGTAACATTGTAACATGAGATTGAAATGGAATTTCACTTTCTGATTCAACCAAATAACTACTGACATTATTTATAGCATTAAAAAACACATTGTCTCCATATAAGGTGTTAAGCAACAAGCAACCCATATAGTGTTGCAAACCCCTCTACAACTGAGAGGAGACAATGTGTTTTCCAACTCTGCAAATAATGCGGCCAATTTATTTGATCCAATCAGATAAAGAAAGCGAAATGGCATTTGTTCTTGGAGCATAACAAAAAAAACTCTTCATATCGAACTAACTCAAATGGGACAGTGTGTTTTCCAACCCTCCAAAACAATCTATAACATTGTGCCTTGTAGGTTTCATAATACCTACTATTTTCCACTTTCATTACATTCTTGGCACCTCGTTTTGCTATTTGCAAAATAATGGTTTCTAATGCCACTTTTTTGGGGTTTTTTTCCATTCCAAAATTCAGTTTTTGGCTTCTAAGACCATGTTTTTTGGGGTTTTTGTCCATTCCAAAATTCGGTTTTTGGTTTCTAAGACCACATTTTTTGGGGTTTTTGTCCATTACAAAATTTAGCAAAATTGGAAAAAAAAAATACGGTATGAAAGGACACAAAAAATAAAAAACCCTTGACACAAAAAACACATTTAAGAAGATAATGCAAACATTCGATTCAGGAAACCTAACAAATTATTTTTAAAAACCCGCGTTCAATTCCATTTGTCTTTTACAGAGAGGAAACTTAACAAAGGTTGAGATGTGTACATAGCCATCATTTAGAAAACACAAGATTAAAGACCTCCAATGTCCAAAATGAGGAAGTTAAACTATGATTAAACAATAGAATGTTAAATTTTAACCCTTCTCCCAACGAAAACCCCAAAAAAAACATTTATTTCTATTTTAGAAAAAAACCCATCTCACAGTTCAGTCAGCTGCTTCACAATGCTTCACAATCCCTACATAAAGTTGAAATGGCACAAATAATGGTGGATATACCTACCTTTGTCGTCATCTGTTGCTCGCGTGTGTGTTACCGGCTCCATTATTTTCATTTTGCAGTAATTGTAAGAGACGCAGGTTCATTCTCTTCGCACATAGGATCTCCTTGCTTGTGCGTCCCTCCTCATGGCCGACTATAAATCATTTCGCTACTCGCGTGTCCTCCTCATGGCCAGCTGTAACTCATTTCACTTCCCTCTCCAAGCACTGTAAAACGAAATGAACAAAATGGCTGACCAAAACAAAATAAAATGTGAAAAAAGTTAGGTTTTGTTGACTATCGCACACCCTTTTCTGGCATCTAACACGTGATGGCATCTGTCAAGTCTTTCTGTCAGTGACTTTTTTTCCACCGCATGGGATGAGGAATGTCATATTATGTTATATAACATAGGTGCATTTTGTCTAGGAGTTAGCTTTCTCCCTTTTTTAATGCAATTCATATGAAAAATGGAAGGAGACTTCAGTTTGAAACCTATTCCTCTCAATGCCAATATTAGCATAAGTTAGGTTTTTAATAAAAGGAAATGGAAAACAGTTAGAGGGGGATACTTTTATTTTCTTTCTGAGCATAGCAGAGAGAAGACATCACATTTTGGGAAGCCACAGAGGAGGACGTAATCGAATTGCTAGGCAACGACAGGAGGAAAGAGAGGTAGCAACAACAATAATGAAAATGACTTGTTTGTGGCAATTAATACCGAGTACTTTTCCTTGTGATATTGTATTGCAATTTTGGTAGAAATACTATAGAAAACTATGAATAATTTAGGCTTATAAATCTGCCTTTTTCTAGTCTATGTATGGTGTTCGCAGCCTGTTTTGTTGACCTTTTCCATGCTTATTTTTCCATCCCTGTTGCCTACTATATTACCTCTGTTGTATTCTAAAATCGACCCTTTTTGAGCCATTGACCTATTCTAATCACCCATGACCTGCCAAAGTGAATTCACTTTTTGGATCGATCTTCCTTTTATTTCACCCTAACGCCAATTCTTAGCACCTCTATTTCATGAATTTGGTTCAGCCTTTGTCTTAGTTTGACTTCCATATCCATGTTTGGTCTGTTGCTTGCAATGGTGGCCTGATTAAGAGTATCCTAGCTATGAGTACGACATGCCTTGTTAATTGAACTATTGTCTGAATCAATTCTTTATTGTCGATCTATATTTGATTCTCCTCAGTACTAACTCATTTTCATCTTACCTCTGTAAAACTTCAATCTTTTCCTATAGAATTTGTTAGCTAAACCCTATCACCAATTTGTGTTGTTGTAGAAGATCTATTCTTACCTCTATAGCCTGAGAAATCAGCTTTTGTAGCTTTCTTTTATGATTGTTATCTATTGTAAGTTCTTGTAACAGAATATACGATCTTCCTATAGCATAAATATAAGGATCTTGTATCTAAATAAATTACTTCTGTAGCTCTATTTAAAAATTGTTAAAATAGTATGATGGCTTAAACCAGAGACAATAGACATTATTTTTATTTTTCTAGTATTGTTGATGTTGAAACCAATTACAGCTTTATTAAATCTATTTTATCTAGTTTGAATAGAAATAGATAGGAAGTAGTGAAACACAATTTTCTACAGATTAATTGAACAATAAAACAAGATTAGGAGATTAATCTAGAATATAGATAGTATGATTGAATAAATGAATTTTTTCCCTCTTACTTGTGGAAAGTGTGTTTTTACAAATGAATGTTTTGGAAAGGGATTTTGAGATGAAATATATGAGAATATCGATTGCTTCATTTTATTTATTTTATTTTTCTTGCTTCTTAGGGAAAGAAGTAGTTTTTATTTAGGAATGTTATTGGGTTACTTTCTGGGCTAGGATGCCAAATGTGGATTTTCAAAGATGGATTTTCCTATTTTTAGGAATTGAACTAGATTACTATTTGAAGGATTAGATCTAATCGAGATGACATTGAAATAGATGTTTATTGTCTAGAAAAAATTATTTATATATATCTTTGCCACATCCTGTTGTGAGACAATTTGCTTTTCATTATTAAGAATTGCACATTCAGACATCAAGGTTGCATCTGGTGTTCCCTCTTGCCAATTATTTCTAGGTAGCTAGACATTTCGTGTGAGGTTGGGTTTCCTTCATTTCATGAAGGGATCCAAGGAAGTGTAATTACTTCATGCGACCAATGAGTGTATTTATTTATTGATTCTTGATGTACATGATTATTGTAACTTGAATTGGATGTATTATGGCATGATTTCCAATGGATTTTGTATATTATTATAGTGCTTTTTACCTAGATTGAGCATGTGATTTTGTAAGATTTAATGACATTGTGATTCATATTTATGATATTTATCTTTTACTTGAGACATTGTAATTAAGCAGATTAATTACACCCTTTTATGTCTTTTGGAATGTTGTATCTAAGCAAATTATTTACATATTTTTACTTTGTATATTGTGATGTTGTATTTAAGTGGATTATTTACTTCATTTACTTTTGAGATGGTTTTGTGGCTTTTACATTTACTTGAGAGGCTTTACATTTGGTATCAGAGCTCTAGGTTTAACACTAGGGCCCATGTTTCTTTTGGGACTATTGTGCTAAGTTGCAAACTTAATACAGATTGTCCATAATGAATACTAGAAACACTAATTGTAGTGACAGATCAAGAAGTGGTGAAGGTAGAGGAAAGAGTGGAGGTGGACGAGGTGGTTCTCATGGTGGCTAAAATGCTAGGGATCATGGAGATGCTAGTAATGATAAAAATGAAAGATTGGACTATATTCTCTCTCTCTTAACTCAACAAGATACGAGAATGAATTCTCTCCAGTAGGAGATCAAAGGGAATCCTGAAGGGCAAAATGCTGATGAGAATCTGAGGATAGAAGTTCAAGTTCCTGAAGTTGGAGCTAATGTTACTAATCAAGCAAAGATTGTAGAAGAGTTGGGGAAAGACCTCAAGAAAGTATCACCGCCGAAATTTGATGGAAAGACAAT